>VXBX01009292.1:677514-690299 GCA_013400415.1 Scytalopus superciliaris | reverse complement strand
CCCTGGGCGCCGACTTCTGCTACGATGACAGGTAGGGCGGGGGGCGGCGGGGCCGGGGGCTGCCCGCCCGTGGGAGCGGGGCGGCGGCGCCGGAGGGTCCCGGGGACTCCGGGCGGCTCCCGCCGCTCCCGGCGCTCTGACAGCTCGGACTCGGCGCCTTCCAGCCCCGCGCAGTGGGGAGGGCACCGCCGCTCGAACTTGGCGTGTCCGGGGCCGGTGCCTCGTCCCCAGTGCCGGCGGGGCGCCCCGCCGCCCCCGACCCGTATCCCGCGGGGCCGGAGCTGCCCGGCTGCTCCCGGGAGAGCCGGGCCGGCCCGGGGCCGGGCTCCACACCTGCTCCTCGCCTGGCCGTACCTGCCCGCCGAAGCTGCGGGAAGGCGCTGTTCGCAGGCGGGGGAAATACCGCTTTGTGCCTTTTCCGGTGACTTAATCTGATCGCATTTAAAACAGATGCATAATTATAACGTATTAGGGAGAACAGCACGCCTGGCTAAACTTATTAACCGTCCTGAGGTGATTCATGCTCCATTGGAATTAAACCATCCAAAAAGTGAGCAGGGATTGACTTTGACAGCTTTTCATCAGCCTCTTTCCTCCGTGGCCAGCGCCGCTCTGCCCCGGGAGCGGGCGGGGGGATTCGGCGCGGCTCGCCCTGCCCCATCCCATCCCGTCCCGTTCCGGCAGCGCTGGGATCCCCCGGGATCCGGCCGGGAGCGGTGTCTGTGTGTGCCGGAGTGCCCGGGTGCCCCTGGCGGGGTGTGTGAGCGCAGGGTCCCTGCGGCGCGGCGCAGGTTCCCGGTGCCAGCGAACCCCCCGAGCAGCTGTCAGGCGGGGTTTGGTGCCTTGGAGCCTTTGGTGTGAGCGGGGAGGAACGCGAGGAAGCACAGTGGGGTGGGATGAGGGATGTGCCTGAGCGGGAAGATGTTTGCTGGATGAGCTGAACTTCTCGACGCGCTGAAGGGATCCGAAAGGGTCAGATGTGTCTTTGATTAGGTATTTGCCTTGGGAAATAACTTGCTGTCCTGGAGTTGATTAGTTACTAAACTTGGAGTTTTCCTCCCTTAAGCGGTATTACAGTGCACCTGCCGTGTTTAAGGATCTGTCACCGCTTCCAGAATACTCCCCTCTGTTTTCAAGCCTTGCTACTATTAAATCTATTGCACTGGAAGCAAATGCCAAGTGTTAGTCCTGGTCTAGGTCTCTGGCTGGGAACAGAGTTGGCTTGAGAATGTTGCAATTCAGGCTTCAGCCCTTCAGGTCATTTACATGCACTTGAAGCCTTGTGAGCAATTAAGTGGTTTTAGGTTTGTGTGAGTCTTCCAATTTCCTACAATGATTTCTCTTAAACCTATTTTAAAATTTTGAAACTTCATTCACAAACTATAAAAGAGAAAAATTTGCTGTTACTCTGTAATGTGAGGTCTGAGTTGGATCAACAGAAAGCAGTGAATACTTTGACATGCTATTTTAAAGCCCTTGTTATAGTTAAGGACTGCAGGAGTTGTGGAATATTTACATATCCCTATATAGCATATGGTGCAATGTTTGGGCGAAACTGGGTTGTTTAAGGACATTCTTATAAATCTGTCTCGTAGGCCGGTTCAAATTAGTTAGGCATGGAAAGCAATTTGAAGTACAACCTGGTGCTCTTCATGTGGTGGTCAGGGTTACTCTTGATCTTGCCTGAGTGTGCTTTAATGCAGTTAGAAAAAAGTGGTATTTGAGTGTCATCTGTGAAAGGGTGGAAAAGGTAGTCATGCACTTTCTTTGCTAGTACTAATGGCAGGCTATTTAGAAGGTGTTCTAAAACACTTCTGTGTTTATGTGTTTATCTCCTAGCTAAATAAAGTACTTCTCCTCATTGTAGCTAAGATTTAGGCATTCACTGAAGTGCCCTGAAAGCCAGTTAATGGCATTTCTGTGTGTGGGGTCGTCTAATTAGGATGTTTTTCAACTGCAGAACTGGAAGGGACAAGGCAGAAATGGCTGCTTCACGCTAGTAATTGTTGAACTGGAAAGGTTTATCTGTTCAAAGAGGCAGGCTCTCAGATCCAAAATATTCTTTTAACTGTAATCACAGAATCTCGCTGCCCTGCAGGAGCCAGCTTGAAACATAACCCTAGAAAAGGAGGTTGGTGCTGGAGCTACGGAACACAGCCCTCCATGTGGGAGATGGATCTACTAACTTTTAAGTGAATCAAGATTGTGCATTTAAGCTCAGAACCTGCAATGTCTTGTTTCAGGAGGGCAGTATGTTGCCATGGCTTTTTCTGCTTCCTTTGCCATCATATTGAAATTACATCAGATTGTTCTCTTTTTAATATAGTGATCAAGCTTACTACATAAAGGCTGTCTGTAATTGCTTTCTGTATTTTTTTACGTAGGTTGGGCAAGATTAAACGGCATCATAAAACTTCTTACAGCAAAATCAATTTCCCAATGGTAAAACGTAATATTTTAGCAGCAGCACGGCACCAAACCAGAGACTGTATGGACAGTGATATAACAAACTTGCTTGTAGTCTGGGCTTTATGACTCTGTATCAAAGGATTCAATATTTTATTTCCCACCCTTCACCCAATTAAACTGAAATTGAATGAATTTAAAGCCTGAGGAAGTTGAGCGAGCAAATCTACATGTTCTTACTTTTTGTCATTAGTCCGCCTAACTTGTTTCTTTCAGACTAAACAGATCTGTTGCACACGCATGATCAGTACAAATGTGGTATTTTTATCAGTTGACTTATTGATTACTTTGAATGAAAGTTAGGATCTTTAAACCCGAGAAGCAGTGTAAAGAAGCACCACCTCTTTTTTTTTGTTCCTGTATATGTAGACCTAGAAAACACAAGCTTTTCCCACCCTCCCTGGTTCTGTAATTCTTAGAGACAGTTGTGATATTTCTTAGTTACATGTGAACTGTGAACCTCCTTGTTCATTTAGGAGCAAATAGATGTATTTTCACCTCTTATTACTTATTCATTTTATTGGAAGCTGAATACGACATGCAGTAACCCAAAACAAGAGATAATGAGCAAAGAGGTGGGGAAAATTACTTAGGTGTTGGTCTAATGCCACAGTGGCTCATAGTGCTCATAATAAAGATTTGTTTATTGCTGAGCAAAATCATCTTGGAACTGGTAATGGAACAGGGAGAAATGCAATTTCCATTCCTGCAGATGCATTGAAGATCTTGCTTGTTGCACCGTGTTAAATCCGGCTTCTTGGCAGATTAAGGGGAGCTAATCTCTGCACATGCAGTTCGTGTTTCATGCTAATATCTGCCACTTTTGCAGGAGGGAAACCCATTGCTGCAATTAGTCTTACACATCTGCATTATTATTTTTCGTTGACATTTAAGTCCTCTCTGGCCCCCTCCCACTAAGCAATTTGACCTGCAGGTGCCTTTTGTTGAAGCTGTGGTCATTCATGTGACCTGTGCTAACTAAGGCAGGTCACTGTCACTTTATAACTGGAGTGTGGAAGATTTAGTGTTCTGCGTATCTGAGGTCATGCATTGTTACAGTGAACGTGTCAAAGGCAACTCATCCATTGAGGTGTTCCTTTCTTCTCCTAAATGTCAGAAGAAAAGGCATATTTTAAGGAGAGTGTGAATAAGAATCTTTAACCATGAATGATGTATTTTCTCAGGGACACATTGACAAAATTGATTCTCTGGAAAACATATGCAGATTTGTCTGTGTAGGGCATGAGATTTGGTAGCGCAGACCAACTTTATCTCGTTTATACTGCCTTTTATTTAGCTGTTCTGAAGGAGGCAGCCTTGCTGATGGGAGAAAATATCCATCAGCCTTGTTTCAAAGTTGCCGGGCGATATTCCAAACTGCATTGAAGAAATTCTGATAAATGTTTTCACCCTGTGGTGTCAGACGTGTATAATTTAAAAACAGGCCAAGCCCGTGCACATTTGACAGTACCTCTGTTGGGTCTGCCGCATGAGATTTAATCAAGCAAGTGACCCAAATACGCGCACTAGAAGAACAAGTGTAAGTACGCTGGGGAAAATTGCTTGCCATCTGTCTTCTTGTTTTGTGTGTATATTTGATTATTAATTTACATCTCTGATTTTTGTGGCCCCTTTTTGTCATCTACTCAATTTTTTGACTCCAAGTGCACCCTTCCAGTAGCTTTTAGTAGCTCCAGGTTATAGGTGGCTGAAATCTGAATTCCAGCAACGAGGTTGGTGGTGGGAAGATAGGGACTTCTGTGCTTTCTCTGTAGTGTTTTCCCTTTGTCCCTTCTATTCCATCTTCTGCGTGCTAATTTCAAACCACCATAAAGATAATTTGTATATGAAACAGGCTTTAACATATTCATAATGGAAAAAGGTAACCTGGAGAGGATGCCTCAGTAACTTAGGTTGTGTAGTTTTCAGGTGTTGTAGTTGAGTATTAACCAAGTGAACCAAATCTAATCTAATGGGACGAGCCTGGCACAATAATAATCTATTAATATGATACCAGTTCCATTTTTAAATGCTGAACACAACCTAAAAATATATTTGGCTTTTGATTTAAAAAGGGTTTGTGCATAAAAAGTTGTGTTAAATGAAACACTTTGATCAAAATGTGAGAAGTGTGAAATCTTACTTTCATCAATTATTGTATTTTTGTTTTCATTTGAGATGCTGTAGTGTAGAGATTTCTGGAAGGAAAAAAGAAATTATGCCCCCACAGGCTTTCTTTTAAAGTTCTTGTTGCATATGTAATGCTAACATAAAGCATGTCACTTCTGGTAGCTGGTGCAGAGAATACATTCATGACTGTTAGCAGACACTCTCTGAGTCACTGATGGGATGTGCCTCATCTGCAGGAAGTTCTTCCAGCACACAATGGAGTTACAAATTCAAATGATCAGCTTTCTCTAGCATCTCCCATATGTATTCCAGCTGCACTTCTGAATCCTTAAAGTTTGCCAGAGTGAAAGTCACTGAAAAGGCTCAGAAGTATCCCATCTCAATTTGTTAACCATCTGATAGCTGCACGAGTGATGAATTAGAGCTCCTTTACTTTCCTCATCTGGAAGTTTGCCCTTTCTTTGTTGTTGGCTGCTAGGATTTTTTTTCTGTGAAGTTGACTGAATCAGACTTTGCTGTTTGTTTATGGAATTTCTTTCTTTAGCTGAAATATTTGATGCTGAAGCTGTAGATGCAAGCCTGCTGGCAACCTGGGGTGAAAGTTGCTCCAAATATACATGGAAAAACAGACTAAATCTGAAGACAGAGATGCTTATTGTTATTGTTACTTATTTAAAAGTGAATCTGTTCTTTGGGCCAGTGTTTTAGGTTAGATTTAAAAAAAAAAAAATTTCTAAATATTTTACAGGCTTTACTCAGCTTTTGGGTTAACGGTTTTGGGTTTTTGTTTGCTTGTTTGTTTGTTTGTTTTTGTTTCGTTTTTTGTTTGTTTGGGCTTCCCCCCCCCCAAATAAACCTTTTTAAACTGTCTATGTCCCTCAGTGTTCTTTTAACACTAATATTTGTTGAAATGGTTGTTAATTTTATCTGGAGACCTGAACCTTGAGCTGAAAGTTCTTTGGCCATCAGATTTTTAAATAAATTTTGGAATTTCTCTTGATTGTGGAAGCTTTGTGGGCTTGACAGTCTTTGAACCCTCTCTGCTTTCCTGCTTGAGGTGACTGATTATATAAACTCTCCTTATCTTCTTTTAGAGTGGGAACTTGTTCTGTGGGCGGGTTTTTTTAAGTCAGGATGGCAGAAGAGTTCCATTTCACATCTACTGGATCAGATTCATAGGTTGTATTCATGCAGTCTCAGAGTAGTCCTTCAGACTTGAGATATGTGTGTTACTGTTTGCAGAAGCAGTCCCTCCCCAGTAAGAGGGTGTAAATCTTGGAATTTCTTTCTCAGTTTCACTCTCTGCAGAGCTTCATACTAAACCATTTTTCCACAAAGGCTATCCCATGGGTAAATGAAACTGAAAGTGTCAGAAGACGGTGTTTTTTTGGAATGGCATCCTAACTATTACTTAGCATGTCAACACTACTGCTCAGTTTGTTACTTCAAGACAGTTGAAATATTTTGCAGACCTGTGAATAGCTTATAACAGACATCTCCAAAGGCAGTGACATGCGCTTGGCTCTGTCTTCAGAGGATGCTTCAGGCTAGCACAGGGTTGCTGCTGTTTGTGTATGACAGCTTGTTGTGAAACAAAGAAACAAGCTGGATCACTGGGGCAGCAGCCAAGGATCAAGTAATCTATCAATCTCTGTTTCACTTGGAGGAAAAAGTAAATTGATAAATCAGACTCTTTGAAGCTGATAAAATTTGGTCACCTAGCCTCTGTAATGGGATGGCTTGTTGATGCTTCAACACACCGGCTGTTCCTGGCCTCGTTAAGCTTTGTGAGGGAGAAAAAGTAAAAGTGGCTTTCTTGAATACTAATGCTTGTGTTCGCTAGAGTGTTGTGAATTACTCTGTTAGCTTTCATTGTCCTGGTGGCTTCATGAGGAGATTTTTCAAGAATAGTGGGAGGTTTCAGTTGGAGGGAAATAATACCCATTTGCTATCTTCATGTCTCTTATTTTCTTCATCTCTTCATCTTTTTAATTGCCTTTTTTTTTTTTAATTGGAAATATTGTGGTTTTAGCCTAAGATGTTTTGTCTTTTATAACTTTATTTTTTTTGTCCAGTAGTTTAGTCAAATGGCACACATTCATTCTTCAAAAACTGTTGACGTCAGTGTAAACTCTAAAAACACATGTGGGTATATGTACTATCATTATATTAAATAGCAGAATTTTGTTGTATACCTAAAATTTGAGACCACATATTTTTTTGGCATCTGTCTTCAAGCAGAGAGCTGGACAGGCTTCCCATTAGTCTGCCACAAAGGCTCCTTAATTTATTTGCAGGGGTCACTGACTGCCTGAGATCATTTCCTTCTCTCCAGGATTTAAGCACACTTGCCTCAGGAGTGCTCCCAGTCCCAGCTGGCCCAGAAAGCCAGAGACTGACAGGTAATTGAACAAGGATTTTCCACATGATGCTACAAACCGTTACTTCTAGATGTTTGAACTGGTCTGTGGCATTCCCTGTTATTCACCAACCTGTCAGGAGACCCAAAAACCCCTGCCCTGACCTCTGACCTTGTGGTTCAATGGAGGACAGGTTTTTCTGAATTTAGCATCCTGTTTCCAGGGTGGGTGTTTCTGCACTTAGCATTACTCTAGGCTATTTTGCTAATGAGAGAACTGTATAATTTTAACTCCTATGTGTTTTAGTCAGCTAGTTCCAGTATGAGTTCAGGGGAGTAACATAGTAATTGGTAGAAGAGCTGTGCCTGTAAAGTCTCTGCCAGTGCCTGGATTCTATTTGCATGCAGGTTGGTAACTTGTGTACTTCAGTCCTAAAAAAGGACTTGAACTCTTGAAATAGGGTCATGATTCAGTGACCAAAATGGTCATGGAAACAAACCCACTCAGCAGCAGCCTAAACCCTTCCTAGATCCCTGTCTTGTATTTTCTTCCTACCTCTGTGGGCTTTTTACATATAGCAATTAATAACGGGACGCAGGAACCAGACTCCAAAGTGCCACTTTCCCATCATGGCTGTAAAATGACTTGCCCCAAGTGTTTAGGTGTGAAGTCAGTCTTTGAACACTGTCCTAGTTACAGGGTGGGGACCAGTTTGTCACTGTGTGGGTGTAAACAAAACTGTGTATTCTACACCCTCTATGTAATTTCTGACTAACTGTTAATAATTGTTTGCAGCAGCTGCCCAGGGCACACCTGACCCCTCAGATTACAAGCTGGGTGTTAAAGGACCCTGCAAGGCAGGCTAGTGTTTCTGTCTTCACACCAATGACTCAGCTGTGGTAACTGCCCTCCTTCGAGGCATTAGCACCTTCACACCCAGCCTGAGGGGTCATGTCTGCTAATGGGCCATTAGAGACTGGCACAATAGGCAACTGCAATGACCTAGATCTTCAAAGATTTCAAAAGTATCCCATGACTTACAGAGTTAAATCACCCATTGTGAAACTCCTCACCCCAGGGGAAGGTACTGGGCGTTTCCCACCTGAACCTAATCATATATAGCCTTTGGGTTTTGGGGATGTCTGATACCATTTGTGGGATCCTGAGGAGGACTAGAACCTCACCAGCACTGCAACTTCCACTGTCAACCAGACTGCGACCATCATCCTCATCAACAGGTTTTCCTTTCCTTTTGCTTTGTCCTCAGGGGGACCACGTGACGCTCAGCACAGGGGCTAATGAACTCCATTCTGTTTGTGCCCCAGGGTGCTGGATTATACATCTTTTTTTGTGGGTTAAAATAATTTTTTTCTCTCTATCATTGTATTTAATCTTTTTATTAAATTGTAACTCTGCCTTGTAATCTCTCTTGAGTTCATTTCTCCTGCCGACTTACCTTTAAATGAGCACAAACAACTCTCAAATACCTAAATAAAAGATACACCACAAGTGTTTGTTTATCTGCAGTCCCAATTTAGAGATAGCATTTAATTTCTGTACTGAGTGTTTCGAATTGCTTGGTTACCTGCTCTGAGCAAGTGTAACTTCAGATTTTAACTGCTTTTCTAAGAATTTTCTCTCTCTCTGATACAGGGGAATTGTAGCTCGGAGTTGGGTAGCTCTGTCAATCAGGTGCTTTTCTTTAGGAGGTGTTGCCTAGCTAAGTGTGTAGGCTTCCAATGTCATGATGCATCAGGAGTGCCTTCACAGCATCCAGCCTCCAATTTCTATGCAGGAATATTTCTCAGTTGATGCTGTTTAAAATAGTTCCTGCATTTTCTCAGCAACTATTGAAGATGGTAATGCTTATTTATTTTGGTACTAAAAATGCATCACAGAATTCCAGCACTAAGAAATACTCTTCAGTGAAAATAGTCTCTTTTGGACATTTGCAGTGGTTTAGGGTGACATAATTAGCTAGCGAGGGGAGAGAAAGGGAATCCTGAGGCACTGGATGTTGTCCATTGTAAATATCTTTAAGAGTTAACACTGGTACCAAGAAAATAAAAGCTGTCTGTAGATAGGGGTCAGCGAAGCTCTTTATTATGCAATATCACAGTTAAAACCAAGCCCAGAAATCTACCCAACCAGCACCAAACCGTTAGGCTTAATGGAAGAACCCCTTGAAATGGCTTCATCTGGATTCCAACAGGAGACGAAAGACTCCAGGAGAAGTGTGCTGAAGTTTCCTCTAGAAGGTAGGCAGAAGAGGTCTGCCCTGTTGTCATTTAAATTTTAAATATTCAATTTGGAGCTGGTTTTGGAACCATGTGTCATGCAGTAATTCCTGTACCTGCATTTTACCCCAGGGTGTTTCCCTGAGGTGTGTTGTAGCATATTCAGTGTTCGAACTGCTGTAAGTGAGGCTGTGAGTTGTCAAGTTGAAGTTCTTTACTATTTTAACGCCTATACACTTGGCAGGCTTACTAGTCACTTTGCATTTAAAGATGCAATTTGTTGGGTTATGAAGTAACTGGTCAGCATCTCAGAGGCAACATGGGGAGAACTGGAATTCCTAATCCAGAATAATTTTTATTTTTTTTGCAAATGCCTAATTTGTTTCACATTTCTCATATGAAACCTTGTAGTGAGAATTCATTCCAAAAGTCAGCTGCTTCTGGGATTTTAACTTTGGTTTCTCCAAGTCTTTTGTGTGTGTGTGTGTGTGTGTGTAGTTTGATTTCATTGTTTTCAGAGTGTGTTTTGGATGGTGGGCCTTTGAGAAGACAATCAGAGGATCTTGCTGCCCAGTGTGCAAAAGAGCACATTCAATGGTACACTTAAAAATCTCGTATTCAAAACGCACAATTCTGTGCCTTTATAGGCTGTTTAAGTAGTTGCTCTTTTGCAGGCTGATCCTCTTGGTGCTTTTAGCCTTTATGTGATATTATAGCACTTTGCAAACATTGGAATCTCCTTGGTTTCATTTTACAGACTGTCAAATTTCCTGGGTTGGAATCAGTTATGTTTGGCTGGCTCTTTTGTTTGAGGGGAATTGTACTTACTGGACTACTTTGAGAAGGGGATTAGGTCTAGTCAAAAATTCAGATGAGATGCCTCCGTCACCTCTGGCCTTTTAGAGTAGCTTTCCTAAGCCCCAATAACACAGGAGTTTTGTTACTGAAGTGGAAGGAACCCATACCACGTTGAGTGTGACTGTAGGTGGAACTTGTAGCTGTTCTGTACGTTATGAACCTTTTGCTGTATACTTTTTTTTTTTTTCATGCTTCATATGCTCTTTAAAAATATTTTTTTCTTTTCAAATAAAAATATATTTGAAGGAATACTATGCTGTGTTTTATCCTCTCATTTCCAACAGTTATTGAAGATGAAGGTGCTGTCATGCCTTCTCTTGTATTTAATACTGTATTTATCTGGTATGACTGCTTAGTGTGGCAACAGTGTTGATTGTTTTAATTGTTTTAATAAGAAGATAAGGTAATTAGGCTCAGAAGTGAAGCAGGATCTTAAGAAACCTTGTGTGTTATGCATCAATGCTCTAGATACCACTAAAATGAGAAGAATATTTATGTCTTCAGTTAAGCCTCTTTGTATTGGCCTGTCTGACCTTGTTGGTGCCAGAATTTAGTCAGTAAATCTTGGGCATCTCTCTGACAGAATTTGTGAAACTTGGTTTGGAAGTTTGGTTTGAGAGTCTCTAGCAAGGTTGCTCTCATTCTGCTATCCTTTCTTTGGCTTTCCAGGCCTCTTCCCAGCTCCCATGCCAAAAGGAAACACTGTACAGTTCCTGGGAAGATACTTCTAGGTATGGTATGCATCTCTCTGTGTATATCCTTGCTGCAAAATCTTGAATTATAACAAGAATTTCCTTGTAATAAATGCCATAATTTTTTGGTGTATGTGTTTCATTTTCTTCAAACAGTTTCAGTTGTACTTGAGGAAACTTTTAAAGATTGTTTTGTTTATGGGTGGGTTGTTTGTTTTTTTTTGGTTTTTTTTTTTTTTTAAGGAAGAAAGAGGATTGGTCTGGCAAAACTAACANTGGGGGGGGGGTTTTTTTTTTTTTTTTTTTTTTTTTTTTTTTTTTAAGGAAGAAAGAGGATTGGTCTGGCAAAACTAACATTAGTTGCAGAAGAAAGGTTTCCTTTTTTAACTAATTATTTGTAATTAAACTTCAGGTTTTTTACTTTTTTATAATTAAAGCAGAAGAAAACATAGGCTTTTAAAATCACTTTGATCTGAATTAAAGTTCCAGTGCCAAAAAAATAATTTAAATGCTGCATAAATAAAGCCTGCTGAAATGAAAAGTACTAAGAGAATGATGAAAAAATTAAATCAACTAAAATGGCATTTTTGTGTCTAGCAGCTTTCATTTTGTAGCACAAACAGTTCTTTATTGCTTTTTTGTAATGCCAGTATACTTGAATGAATTTTCTGTTAGTGTGAAAAGATGTAGTTATATGTTCCATTCTATTTCACATTACTTTACTCATCTCTTGCATGTAAATCACCTGGCTTGTTAACAGTGTTAGTATTTCTCCTTAATAGACATCATGCTTCTGGAGAGTTCTCAAAATGCACTTTTATTCAGAAAACAAAAGACTTAAAAATGGGGAAAGGCCACAAAGAAAATGGTTCCTTACATTGTTGGCCTCATGCTAAAGAAGCCAAACTCAAGCTGGATCACCCCTGAGTTCTGTCTGTGCTGCTGTTTGCTGCCAGACACGTTCATGCTCTGCATGGGCTCTGAAGTGGGTGGTGAAAGCAGCTCTGCACCAGCATTGTGCAGCTTCAGCTGCTGTTGTGGAGTTGTTGTGGTAATGTGGCTTATGGAGTACTGCGGACAGGTGAAGCCTGAGATAGATGCCCTCTCCACCTGTATTTGCCTGTGACCGTGTGTTTGGATGTGCCCCTAGTGACTGTTCAAGTTGCTGTATCTCATTGCTTCTGCTTCTTCCCTCCCTGTTTCTACTCGTGATGTGATTGCCAACCCTTGGCAGCCAAAGCTGCATCTTGCATAGGTCCCTGGCTGGCTGGTTCAGTGTGGCTCAGGCCTTCCTAAGGACATCTGGCTGTGGGCATCTGGCTATTTTAGGTTGATGGCCTGGGCTTAAAGAAAGGAAGTTGTTGTATATACTTTTCTCTTTGCATAGAATTGTGAGGTGTTTAGATGCTGTGTAACCAGAGCAGGTTGGCTGTAGTTTCTTTGGAGTGTGTTTTGCTGTACTTGCTTTTATTAAAAGACCATAGAGGTTGTGGAGAGTCTCCTTCTCTGGAGATACTCAAAACCCACGTGGACACAATCATGTGCACCCTGCTCCAGGTGAACCTGCTTTAACTGAAGAATGTGGAGTGGGTATGTGTTAGACTAGATGATCACCAGAGTTCCCTCCCAACACTAGTGATTCTGTGAAATTCTCACTAATGTTGAATGAGTAGGTTTGTATATGTTCAAAGCAGAACCCTGGGTTACCCTGATTGACTTGGGTAACTGGAGCTTCATGCCTGACTGATGTAGGGTTAAAAGCAAAAGTGCATATTGGATATCCAGGGAGAAAGGAGGCTAGCTGGTCCTCTGGAATTTAGAGCCTGCTTCTAGTACATGACAAAAGAAAATAATGTAAGGATATTAACGAAAAAGTTGATGTTTATAAGTTAACAAAACTGATCTGCTAAGTTACAGTAAACGTGGGAGAGAATTTGCAGGAAACTCCTCTGGGGGACAGTGAGCTTGCTCTTCCATTTTTTCCAATAAGTGTTCCAGCTTGAATCAACGTGAGCAATCCTGTCTGAGAACAATTAAAGGTC
>VXBX01009292.1:660349-676868 GCA_013400415.1 Scytalopus superciliaris | reverse complement strand
CTGCCAGACACGTTCATGCTCTGCATGGGCTCTGAAGTGGGTGGTGAAAGCAGCTCTGCACCAGCATTGTGCAGCTTCAGCTGCTGTTGTGGAGTTGTTGTGGTAATGTGGCTTATGGAGTACTGCGGACAGGTGAAGCCTGAGATAGATGCCCTCTCCACCTGTATTTGCCTGTGACCGTGTGTTTGGATGTGCCCCTAGTGACTGTTCAAGTTGCTGTATCTCATTGCTTCTGCTTCTTCCCTCCCTGTTTCTACTCGTGATGTGATTGCCAACCCTTGGCAGCCAAAGCTGCATCTTGCATAGGTCCCTGGCTGGCTGGTTCAGTGTGGCTCAGGCCTTCCTAAGGACATCTGGCTGTGGGCATCTGGCTATTTTAGGTTGATGGCCTGGGCTTAAAGAAAGGAAGTTGTTGTATATACTTTTCNATATATATATATATATAATAAAAGATGTAATTTTTCATCCTATCTATACTTGCATGCTGTGTTATGCCTACACCAGCAGCACTCTGGTCATGCATAAAGTAAAGGGATGGACCTTGCAATCAGTGACTCTTCCAACAGAATGATTGAGTTNTGTAGTTTCTTTGGAGTGTGTTTTGCTGTACTTGCTTTTATTAAAAGACCATAGAGGTTGTGGAGAGTCTCCTTCTCTGGAGATACTCAAAACCCACGTGGACACAATCATGTGCACCCTGCTCCAGGTGAACCTGCTTTAACTGAAGAATGTGGAGTGGGTATGTGTTAGACTAGATGATCACCAGAGTTCCCTCCCAACACTAGTGATTCTGTGAAATTCTCACTAATGTTGAATGAGTAGGTTTGTATATGTTCAAAGCAGAACCCTGGGTTACCCTGATTGACTTGGGTAACTGGAGCTTCATGCCTGACTGATGTAGGGTTAAAAGCAAAAGTGCATATTGGATATCCAGGGAGAAAGGAGGCTAGCTGGTCCTCTGGAATTTAGAGCCTGCTTCTAGTACATGACAAAAGAAAATAATGTAAGGATATTAACGAAAAAGTTGATGTTTATAAGTTAACAAAACTGATCTGCTAAGTTACAGTAAACGTGGGAGAGAATTTGCAGGAAACTCCTCTGGGGGACAGTGAGCTTGCTCTTCCATTTTTTCCAATAAGTGTTCCAGCTTGAATCAACGTGAGCAATCCTGTCTGAGAACAATTAAAGGTCACCTTGTTTAGGGGCTGGGCGAAGTGTCTGGTGAAGTGATGAAAGGATCCTACAAAGAAGAAAGGCCTTAAGGAATATTGACTTTCACCTATTTGTGTGCCACATATCTTGTCTGCTAGCTTGCAATACTAATAATTAGTACTTGGTATTTTACTCTTGAAGAATGATGAAGATACTGACTGTATAGGAACACCTGTAGCACTTTGTCTGTATAATGCTAAGATATGTGCTCAACCTACTGTAATTTTGAGCTGTTGAGTTGATGCGTATGGAAATAAACTAGTTTTGCAGGAAAAAAGGTTTGTTGCTCTCTATGCAGCTCTGGATCTCAGTGCTGCTTGAGGATACTGTTGGAGAAAAAGCCTTGTCTAAGCAGGAAAATGGGATAGTACAGGTCTGCAGATACCATGGTGGTGAGTATCATATACATATCTTGAAAGGCTCTGAAGCAGTAGCTTGAAGCAAGGTACCACCCTGTTAGGCACAGTTTCCAGAAATCACGTGCTGTGCATGATATTTAAATTTACCAACTTGACTCTGTGCTTGTCTTGTTATGAACATCTTGCAGACTGAAATTAGTAGATTTTTGTTGAGGCTCTCTGTATTGTAGCTTATTATAGGCAAGAAGTTTCAGTTTATGTTCACACTATGCTATTTGTTAATGATGTGAAAAAGTACGAGTTTTATTTTAAGCAAAGAAGTTTAAAACTCACTTCTTACTACTGCATCCTAATGTTAGGGTACTGTTCTTTGAGTAAATAAAATTACTCCAAAACATGAAGAAAAGGAACTAAGACATGGATAGATGCAAATATGGAAAAGATTACAGGATTCCAGAATGAAGAGTATTTTTTTAATATCTATGCCTCAGTCTTTCTGTAAATATTTAAGGAAAAATCTAAGTGACATGGATAAGAATTTTCAGTAATGGGTGTGATTAAAATAACTTACCAAAATTTTATTTCCTTCTGGTCTAGTGTAATTGAAACAATTCTGGTTAAAAATATAAATTGCACTGGATCTTAGTGTGGACAAGGATGTAGGTACGTCTGTTCATTGTGTAGCACAGTGGACATGATGGCTGAAGGTTTTTGCTTGACCAAGGACACTGAGAGCACTTTATTTTGCATACTTCTTTCAAGATAAGAAATCGTGGGGAAACATCTGTGTGTAGAGTATGAAAATGCACAATGTTAAACTCTGTATGCTGCTGTATATGGCTGAGAGGGTATTAGAGGAGGGTATTTGTTTTCCAACCTCATTTTTCTTGGACTGAAATCCTATGTAAAATGTGTGAGGTAGCAGAGCGCAGTCTTGTTAAGGAAGAGTAGATACTGTGATAATTCTTAGCAGGGACCTGAATTGTACCACTTAGTCAAGTGAGCACACTTGTAGAATAAGCTGCTCAAGGAAGACTGCTTATCATGCTGCATTTTGTAGTGTAAAATGCAAAAAATCTCTGTTNATCAAATTATGCCCTTGGGAATTTCTGAGCTTATAAGTACAGTATAGTAATTCAGAAAAAGCAAGGTTTTTTTTTCTGTGTTCAGAGTGTCCTTATTGTCTTTGTTCAGAATTCCAGCAGGAACTTTTAAGCTTTTACTTTTTGCAGCAAAGGAACTATTCTGACTTTGCAATTTCTGGGTTTCCTTTTTGTTTTTCTGCTGAAGGTTAGAAGTTAGGTAGTTGGGTCACCTTACACTGTCTGTGTTAAATAAAACTAAATGAGAAAACAAATGCAGGGATTATATTTCAGCTATTGTTTCAGGAACTGACTAAACCTTGATTTAATTGAATTCAGTTTAGATTGGTTGAATATTGCTGCTGTTGTAATTAAAGAGAACTGCAGCTTACAAATATGTTTTTCTTGTACCTGCCTGAAACGTACTCTTTTTTGAAGTACAGATGATCAAGTGAACTCTGCAGCTAAGCAAGGTCAGCGTTTGTGCCTAGATGATTATGCATTAACTATTTTGTGCTTACTGGAATGGAAAAAAAATGAGCAGATTGAAGAGGATGAATAGCCTCTTTAGTAATATCCAAAAAGGAGTAAAAATATAACTTATATAACTACTTCAGTGATGATCTTTTTATTTTGTTGTAACTTAGTTAAGACAAAAGCAAATTATTTTGTGGATCTGACATGCTAGTAAGAGATAAAATGGCAGCATATGCTTTGGCTTTGCTGTTGGGACTTCAGTTTTACAAACACTTGGACATGTGTTCAGCTTTTCAGATGTAAATAGTCCCATTAGATAAAATCTGAGTCCAACTGGAGTCAATGGTAAAACCTGTGGCAATTTAAATAAGGCTACAATTTCATGAATGAGTTCAGTGAGACTACTTTGTATACATAAAGTTAAACACATTGCTAAGTGTTTGCAGAGTAGAGGGCCTGCAAGGATATGAGAATAAGACCCTTGCAATGCAGTTGGACCTGCCTTGCTGCTGAATGATGGAAAGCCACAGTGAGGAAGTAGGTGAACATTTTGTGCATTAACACAGTATATAAAACATCATAAATAACAACAATTCATAAAATGCCTGTTTGGTTCTGAATAATGAAGCAGTGAAAATGTTTATGGGATATGATTGTTCTTGTAATACATTTTTATTTTATATTTTTGTATTTATATATTATATATACGTAATACATATAAAGATATATATTTGTATTGTATATTTTTTTTGGTGCAAATACATTTAAGTATTATTATTATGTTTCATTATTCAAAAGAACTTAGTAGCAGGAGACTTTGTTTTGGAAGAGGAGAGGTAAAATAGAAGTTAAAAGGCAGCCCCCCCCGCCTCCTCACCAGGACTCAATCACAGGAGTCATGCAGTATTTGATAATTATGTCAACTGTTTTAATTGTCATGTGTATTAACTACTTAATTTCACCTCATGCTTGATAAAGAAATGCTGCCTATATTACCATAACTGTGACGGTTCTCACCATCTGAGGTTCTCTCTTCCAGATGTTTCACCAGTTTGCAAATTTGATCTGGAGCCGCATGTGCAGCAAAACAACTGTTATATATACGAACAGATCTGTGTCTCTTTGCACAGAGTGTCTTTGCAGAGTCTGGTTTCATGTTTCTTAGTGAGAAATATTATGTGAATGAGTGCCCCCTTATAATCCCGTGACATTTAGATAAGTGCTATTTCCAGGTTTTTGAGGGAGTCATAATTTACATTTCATAACACACACAACAAGCAATTAGCATGAAGTCTTATGGCAGCCTGACAGTCCTTTGTGTCGATGGAAACAGTTACACAATAGTGCATGTGCAGATAATGCTATCAGGTGCCCTTTGTGCATGCTCATTTATTTTACCTGGGCCATAATAAACAGCTGCAGCCTAATTCATATTTAAACTCAACCTGCTCCATTGTACTATAAACTTGCATAAAGACAGAAATGTTGAGGTTTTAAGAAAGTAATAGTTACTATTCATTGTTTTTAAATGACCTAATTTTGTCACGTTCAGGCTATTTTTCTCTATGTGCATGGCTTTAAATGCCAGTGATGGGAGGAACATGACCCTCTGGGTGTGAGGTTAGATTCTCCTTACAGGTGGGTATAGAACCTTGTTTCTTCTCCAAATTGGAGACTAATAGTGCCTGCGTGTTTGGAGAATGGAGAGGAGCATACCAACTGATTGTGCAATCCAGTTGTTGTTGGAGAATAGACAGGGAGGACTTGGTATAGTGGGCAAGCAGGAAAAGAAGTAAAGCAGCAAGGAGGTAAGAGGTTTGACACTGCTACAAAGCTCTTCAGCTGTTGTATGCATCCATGTCTGGGGCAAATACTTACTCAGTTCTAATTCATTGTTTGTTGGGTTTTGTGCAAGGGTTTTTTGTTTTGTTCTGATAAGATGCTGATGCAATTTAATTCACTTCAGTTATCTTATCCCACTGGGTAAGGAGCAATACCTTAGGATGCTTTCAGGAGCACCTGAGAAGAGATTTTCAGCTTTGGTCTGAAAGATATGAGTAAAACAATGCATGAAAAAGAGGCAGCATGTAATCGTGTTGTCTTAGAAACTGAATGGTGTTTGCAGGTACAAGAGCCATATAAACATTATGGTGACAGTGAGGGAAGGTCTGCAGAAAGGAGAAGGTGTGGCAGAAGACATAATAAGAAGTGGGAAATGAGATATAGAGCTTGGTTGCTCTCATGTGTGGGATGCAGAAGATCAAAACCCAGTATGCAAGCTGTGAGAAAAATTGCTCTCAGAGTATGAATCCTGCTAAGCATTTGCTGAGAGATGTTATCCTTAGGCTTTGGTAATCTCAACTGTTTCTGTTGTAGCAAGCCAGGCTGGGTCAAACTGCTTAAGCCTGTTTGCCTGACTGAAACAAACCTGAGATGGATCATGTCATCAGCGTGGCCAACAGGTCTGAAGAGATAATTGCTAGTAGAGTAAGTGAGGGTACACAATAGGTGCTGATAATCTGGTCAGAGGGTACCAGCAAAGCCTGTCCAGGGAGGCCTGAGTGAGTTTCACTGCTGCCTTTCGTGAGTTTTCATCTTGCTCTTCTAACCTGTTCTCTCTCTGTCTCCTTGGGTGGTTTTCTGCTCTCATGTTTCTTCCAGTGGAAAGCCAATAAGACATATACAGAAAACAGATGCTGGAACCAAGGCAGGAGAAATGAGCAATGACTTGGTTAATAGAGTTAAGCCCATTCAAGGAGAAAGACACAATGTAGCCTAAAAAAGAGATAAACTGTTTGGGAAAGGAAAATGGGTAAAACAGTGTGACTGAAGACAGAGGCTTAGCTGATGCTGTGCAAAAACTAGATTGCTACAGAAGCTATGGTTTTGTGGCTGCCTTTTTTGGCTATTCCTCACACTAATTCCTAGTTTGGGACAGACGGTGATGATGCAGAGTGCTGCTGCTTTGAGCTGGTTCTTGCCAAGGCTGCTGTGTGGCTAATGAAGCACAAGGCTTTAACCTAGTCTTGGCAATAGTGATTTGGATGGAAGGCCAAGCTGAACTATCATCAGAGACAATACTATTTTTAGGGCTGTGTGTATGAAGAAATAATTGGTATAAAGCTATGGAAACTCTTGGAAAGTGGCACTGTGCCTTGTGCTTTGGATACTTTACACTGAAGCAGTTTTCAAATTCCTCTCAACATGAGAACTAACTGTGAGTTTCAAACATAGTATTGCACAGCATGTGGCATTCATTTATGACTCCATTATTAGATTACATGTTATGAATTAAACAAGTATTCTTTTCCCTGTGTTTGCTTAGGTTATTGTTATCAAAGACACACATCTTTAATTCCAAGTAGTTAGGCTTTTCTCTTTCTTTTTGGACTTACTCTTCTTTCCTACTGTGTCTTACCTTCAAGGACAAAGGAAAACTTAATTTTTACATTAAAGAAGAAATTATTTGTAAAGACACATTATACTCCCAGGCCTCCTAGACTTGTGGTCTGAAACTGGAAATGTGGCCACAGCTAGCGTATTCAGAGATCAGCTCAGTGTGGACTTTTGCTGAAATGTTTGGTGGATGCTCTAAAGAAAGAAGAGTGAAGCTTTAACAGTTTTCTTGTAGTTAATGTCATAGAATCGTTTAGGTTGGAAAATAGCTTTAAGATCTTCAAGTCCAACTATTAATCCAGCACTGTTACATCCGCCGCTAAGCTGCCACAATCTCTCAAGAACAGAACTGGCAAAAACTTGTGTCAAAATTAATTTACTTTTCACTGTGCAAATATCTCTCTCCATATTGCCTGACTCTTGATGCTGGTATGAGCTTGGTAGAAATGCTTTATATGATTAAACTTACTGATTTATCATGAAAAACAAAATAGCTTTCCCCATCCCCCCATATATCTCCCTCTGTCATCCTTAAACAGGAAGAAAATACTCTTGAGTTTTTCATGTTGTTACTATATATATACATGTATATATACACACACCGTTTTCTTAGATGTGAGGAATGCATTAGAAGTGCTGATGGCTATGGCCCCCTGTTCACCTTTAGCTGATACAGAATTTCTTACCATATGTCTGTATTCTGTGCATGGTGGGATGGGCTTTGTGCTTAGTGCTAGGTAGATAATGACAATATTCAGAAGGCAATGATAAGACTTATTACACGTAAAAGCAAAAAAATAATTTATATGTAGTGAGTATTAAGGAATGGTAATACTTTTCATAATATGATTTTATCGGTTCTTGTGGTTAACTGTCTTAAGTCCATGGGGGAATAATGCTCTGTTTTTAAGGTAATTGGAGTTTTGGAGACCCAGTAAATATGAGGGACAACTGAGACGACTTAAAGTAGGAGATTGTCCAGGGCAATACATGGACAACACATACTCTTATGTTCTTCTGAGGTCTAAATATACTCAGAATCTGAGCTGAAACAGCATTGTGTTTGTGCTTCCCTGCTAATCTGAGTTATATTTCTGGCCTATGCTAGAGTTGTAGCTCTGTCTTCAGGAAGATGTAGCCAGAAAACTGAGATGGAGACCAGGACCAGACTTAGTCGATAAATGGCTTATCTGCAATATGGGTGATTCAAAAATATAAACTATAATTTCTAATTTCTTACCATGAGTTCTAAAGCAGTCTGATCTTTCTAGTGTGGTTGAGTCCTTGCTATTTGAGAGACTATAGAAATAGAAGCTGTCCCAGTGCTAAAGTGCTTTTTGTTCAGGCCCCTATTCTGGAGAAAAAGCCCCTACCTCAAACCAACATAGTTCATATCTACCTTTGGCCATTTTTTATTTTACCTTGTAGGATTGCTTGTATAAACTGAAACATTGGTATGATTATCTTGTTTTTTTTAAGAACGTAGAAATCCCAGTGATTTTGCTCATGTTTTATTTCTGATTATTTCATGCTGTGGGTATTGATGAGGTAATGGAAATCTGTATCTGGAGCATTGGTGTGGGGAAAGCAAATTGTGTGCCATGTTTTTCATCAACTGCAATTAAAGGATAGACTATTACAATCAAAATTAATGGAGTTTAATAAAGAATTGCTGTACTTATTTTTTTTGATAATGTATCCAAATCACACTCTCACAACTTTCCCTTCATGTTTTAGAAAGCTTTTGGGAAATTCTATTTTGCTCCTTCAGTGTAACTATTTCTGGGAGAAAAGGGGATTCAGTACTTCCTGAAGGTAGTTGTATTTCTTAAATCATGGAATCAAAATGCAATGGTTAATGTTAATAAATATTTACTTTGGTTTTAAGCTTGGAATCATCAGCAGTGCCACAAGCTAATCTGTGGATTTGCCTGAGGTGATGTTGTGAGCCTTCAGAGTGTTATATTTGAAGTTTTGCTCGTCTGTTGATTTACTGAATAAAATTTGCATTTTTAACAAAGACCTGCCTACAGCTTTATTTAGGTACATGATTTTATGCATATTTTTTCAGAGTATTTTACTAAGTTTTTTTCCCTTTTAGTTGTCTTAACATTAGTTTCTTCTCTGTGCTGGGTTTGTTTGTTTGTTTTCTCTTTTTTTTTTATCTTTAGGAAAACTGTTGTTTTCAAACTCTATCAGAAAAAAATGTTGGGAACAAAAGCAATTTCTTATCATCATAGACCATGAACTGTGAAAGTGATGCAAGCTCAACTAATCTTCTCACAAGTCAATATTAAATTTGTTCTGTCTCCTATTTTTTTGTTGTCGTTGTCTGCTTTGTCTGTATTTGCTTATTTTTTTTCTACCTCACTCATATATCGCACCTTCTGTGGGCTAAGGGCAACCCTGCTTGGAGTGTGTACAGTGTCTTGTTGAGGAAGTGTCTTCAGTGATGGGTTAGATTCT
The DNA here is from genome assembly GCA_013400415.1 of Scytalopus superciliaris. Classification (NCBI taxonomy): domain Eukaryota; kingdom Metazoa; phylum Chordata; class Aves; order Passeriformes; family Rhinocryptidae; genus Scytalopus; species Scytalopus superciliaris. The sequence goes on along the minus strand of VXBX01009292.1, from coordinate 667,876 downwards.
TTAGATACCATTACTGTGTTCTCTGAACCTGATATTTTTGTTGATTCTTATAATTCATGTAATCTTCTGCCTCTTGCTTTTGGAAGTATTTGGTAAGGATGAGTGTCAGAGTTTATGTTGCCAAATACTGGTAATGGTATCTCTTCTACATTACATGAAGTACTTGAACACTAAGACACCGTAAAATAGAAAAATAACAGGAAACAATGGTGCTTATGTGAAGTATATTCTACTCACCAGTTTTGCTCGTGAGCTGCAGTACACCCTCCAGGACACCTTTGCCAGAAGGGTGAATCTGTGAGAGACTTCCCCTTGTCAGGGGTCGGGTCCTCTTTAGATCTGGAGCATCGTCAGTTTTGAGGATGTGCTGGTGTCCAAGAATGCTTGCTGCAGAACGAGTGTGTTGGCCTGGCTGAAAGCCTTTGGCTTTTCCTCCCCTGCCTGCTTTGCTCAGATAATCCCGCAGCAGCTGTCGGAGTTTCCTTTTGATTCCTCTGGCTTCAGCAAAGCTTCAGGGACACTAGCAACCTGGCCCTGACCCCTGGTGAGCTGGTAGAGATAAGAGCAACATCATCATCAGTGAACCTGTGTACCATTGCCCTATTTCAGCTAAGTGAAGAGTCAAAATCAAATCGTTAATTTGATTTGCAAGGATGAGAGACAGGCACTCCTGCCATCGCCGGTCCCCTGGTGATGCCAGCTGCATGTGCCCTGCTCCTGGTGTCCCTGTGGGGGGTGGGTGATGTGCTGTCAGCAGTTCTGTGTGATTACATCCCTGCTTGCGAGAGCTGGAAGGGAAAAAAATGAGTATTTGTAGATAGGATTATGTTCAAATTTGATTGGGACCTGCTGCCTGCATTGTTGTGATCTACTGCAAAAACTGTTGTCAGTGGATGTCTTTGGGGGATCTGGAAACTATGTAGCAATGGATCAAAAATACAGAGCTGCCAAGTGTGGCTTATATTTTTGGTACTGTTTGAGGGGCTCAGTGGAACACACATACCTTATTTTAGGTGATGTCTTGCTGTCCCTGAAAACATGTCTCTTGAAAGTTTTCCTCTTGCTGTTTTTACCTTCAGCATGTATTTGTGAACTGCCTGTGCTCAGGAAGGATGCGCTGCCTTGGTTCAGTTCTTTTCTTACAAAATATCCCCACTGAACTGATTTGGAAATGGCTTAATGTATAATCTGCAGTGTGAGGAGGCTAGCAGTGAGAAGGGTAGGAGTAGGTGATTAAATTGTTCCATAAATACTGACAGACAGTTTGAACATACACCGCAGGGATTAACTACCTCCACTTTATATTTGTTGTTAAAATAATTTGTTTTCCTCCAAGTAAAACATAATGTTCTGATTTTAAATTAATCTGGGTTAATTTCTGTTAGCATGGTCTACTTTCTCTTTTTTATTTGACATCATGTTCAACTCTGTTAGGTAGATCCTGTAGTTTCAGCATTTGAACCTGGTATATGAGATCTTTACAAGCATGTAAGTATTGCTCATTTTCCTTTTCTAGACCTTCCATGTCACGCTATTTAGTAATCATATTTTCCATGCCTAGAAATACAGAGGGGGTGATACAAAGGTTATGCCTTATTGTTTCAGCCTATGAACACTTCTTCTTTGAGGTGCTGGACTTTGCAATAACCCCTGCACCCTCAACCCCTCTGTGCAATATTAGTCCCAGCGTAACTGCTGGAGGGTACGTGTAGAAGATTTACAAGTGTGTTTCTACAAAGACTTGTGAAAGTAAAAATGTATATTCCTTCCTTGGTTTTTACTGTTATCAAAATGTCTAGATTATGGCTTTCTTACTGGGTGGGTAGTGTAAACTTGGTTGTGAGCCTTCTGTGAGGTATCAGAAAATCGTGGCTGAAAACGTTTTCAACTTTGAAGTCTTTCAGTCTTGAAGTATTTTTCTTTGTCCTGCCACTGGTGGTACTGATCTGACAAGCTGTGTGTGAAAACAGCAGCTCGAGCTCCCCAGTTGCCATGTGTCTGGGGACCTCGGGCAGTTCCACTTGCTGCTGACTGCCTGAGAGCTAACCAAAAATCCAGGCATGGGAACCAGCTTAGGGGCTCTGGTGCATCCTGGAAGAATTAGTACCTAAGTGCTTTTTGCGCAAGGTGTTGTGAATACCATCCTATTTGAAAAACTGAAATGGAGGCCTTTGTGATTGTTCACCCCTTTGCCTCACAGCTTCCTAATTAAGAAAAAGCAACCTAATGTCTGTTCTGTTCCTTTCAAAGCAAGAAATGTGCATTTATATGTTGTAAAGAGGAGTCCATAATTTATTGCTTTCCTTTTCCATCTGCAAAAATAGTAGGAAAGAAGGAAATACTAATGCAGGGTTCAGATTAATTCCTCCCTGTTTTTGAAAAGGGATTTTTCTCACCTATTGACTATAGTTTGTGCTTTAAAAAGTGACACTGTGTATGTAACTTCCAGTGTACTGCACAATGACTGGTAATGCTGGGTGGGCACTGAAGTCAAATCCTCCTTTAACCATGCTTTACTCAGCTTAGTCAAACTTTACTCTGAGTGATAGTGGATCTTTGTAGGTCTTCCAGATTTACAGTCCCTAATACAGGACAATTTTTAGGAGTTCCAGTTTGTGGTATTCTCACTATCCAAAGAATTTCTCAAATATTAAACTTCTTAATTCCTGTAAGTACCTCCTGTTTGAGGAGATAGTGTGCAATGGGGAAGAATGTATTTTTAGCCGGTGTAAAAAGCAGTTTCTCAATAGCTTTACTTTCTGGTTCCAATCTGGTATTTTGTAGGTTTTGTTGTTTGCGTTTTTAAATTGTGTTGCATTTCTCCCTTCCTGAGATTTTCCTTCTTTACTGTGGAAAAACTAACTGTTAATTCCCTGGCTTTTTTATGGCAGTTTTGAAAATGACCCTGGAACAAATGACTCAGAAGTGCTGTTGGCCAGGCAGGTTTGCCTGATCTTTGCATTTTACATAGCTGGGCACTGCTGGCTATATTGGAGGCACATCTACTGGCAGATGCTTCAAAGGCAGTATAAATTTTTTTCTTCTTCTCCGGGGATTTTTCTAGTTTTGATATTTACTCAGATATTTTTTCTTTGCAGTGGTTTTAATTTTGGATTGCTGAGCAGTATTGGTGACAGTGCAATGGCTGAAGAGATCTGCTTAGTTACTACAGAAGTTCTGTTAGTAGTTGACTGTGTATTTGCAAGATCAGCCTTTTGCAGAATGCCTCCGTTTATTTGTTTGTTTTACTTATCAAGACAACAGGCTAAATACTGTTAGCTTTAAACCAGCACCAGTCCAATGGACAGATGGAGAACACCTGTTGTGTACCTGTGCTTCAGAATGGGTGTTCCCCCAGCACAGATACATGTAAGCAGAAGTCATGTGTACATTTGCTTAGTTTGTGCTTTTCTTCAAATTCTGCTTCTGTTTAAGAACCTTCTGTCTAACTCTGTGGTGTTTCTCTCCTGAACAGGTATGCAGAATAACCAGGAGGTGAATTGCATTTTCCAGAGTAAAGTTATACTTTTAGTTGAGTGGTATTGTAAGGTCTTAAACTGTGTATGACCTGTTTGGCCTTACAAATCCCTTCTAGAAGAGATAGTCAGCAGATGTATTGTAACCAGACTCTATTGGAAAAGGTTGCAGTCTGGAGAGGAATGTCCACTCTGTACTTTAAATCTCTTTCCATTAAAAGTTTCCTTTGTTGCCAAGGAAATAAAGCAATGATTATGTTATGGGGCTGACAGTTTTGCTAACGTTTCATATTTTCAGAGCAAGGCTAACCTTGTTAAACTGTTGAGGATGATGTGAAACTCAAGGACTCTTACTAATGTTTTTGATGGGACTGAAATATATTTTTACACTCCCTCACCCCAAAAGGCCTGAACCTCTTTTCTCAAGGTGATAGAGCAAAGGACTCCTTATTTAATGGATTTTGGTAATTGTAGTAAATTGTACCAAATTGTAACATTTGGTAATTGGGCACTCTCTTCCCCTCTGGTGAGGTAAAAAGGTCCACAGACTCTAATCTGGTCTGCCTTTACTGAGGATTGGGGTTCTCCCTGCTGCATTTCCTGCTGCTGCTTTTTACAGCTTCTTTGGTGTTGTAGGTTTTACTGGGAAGAGGAGCTGTTACCCATGTCCCATTCTTAACTGTCTTGTTTCTTTCTTCATAGTGAGAAGTATTATTTTCACCCCTTTCTTTTTTCTTTTGGTCTGTGTACTTAGGAAATAAGATAGACACTATGATTGCTCTTTTTGTTGCAGTTACTGAGGTGTATTTAGGGGCATTGGACTACATGCACTGGGTATTTGTGCTCATGACAAAATGATGTTAACTCAGATGTTGATGACTTTTCCTTCCTCATCTAATTCAGAACATCAGTGTAAGACTGAGGAGTGACCAATTTCCAGCAAGGCTGTGGTTCTGCATCCTCATCCTCTTCCCACAGCTGTTTCTGAGAAAGAAACAGGAAGTGATTTTCTTTCTTACCTTTGATGTTGGCAGACTTGGCAATGGCTTTTTTATTGAATAAAGAGGAAGTGGAGGCAGTTTGAATTCTAGCTTTTTCCTTCTATGTGTGTTCTTGGTGCATGTTTGGGTGGGTGGTACTGATAGTACTTGCTGTGTAACTCATTTCTGATTTCAAAACTGGAGCCTGAATGACATACTAGTAGTATGAGCAAGATTTATTTTGCCTAACTTTGTCTTAAAATATTTAGGTCTAGTTAAAAGTAGTTATGGAGGTAAGAATGTTGCTCAGAGGGAACAAAGATGTGCAGCTCCTGCAGACTCAGTGAATTTCATTACCAGACATACTTCTCCCCTGCTCTGTCTCAATTTATAATGATTTATTGTTTCAAGTCAAATATCTAAAACATTTATTTCTCCTACATGGATGATAGGAATCTCTCCTTTAACTGGAGTATGGTTGTTTATTAATAACCTTTAGAGATAATCATCTTGTGGTAAGGAGTGGATGCCGATTTGTTGGGTTAGATGACCAAGATATCAAAGATTACCAAATAGTGTGGCTAAAATATGTGGAATATATCAAGTTAACATTTGTTTAAAAAAAAAAAAAACAACACCTCTTCCTTTGCCTGTAATACTCCATGAGAAGACTATCATATGGAAAGTTGGTAAGGTAGAGACTAGCTTTATTGTTGGTCTCCTGTGTACACAAATACCAATCTTTTTTAAACAGGATTACTAGAAAAATGTAATTACAAAATCAGTGGAATCTCTTTTATCCTTCTTCCTTTCTCCTGTTTTTCATGTTTAAAAAAAGGATCAAAAACGCAAGAAAACACCCTAGTGCTATTAGCTCTGAGCAAGAGTTTTAGCTGATGTAAGTTAATGTATAGCTAGTAAACAGAATTGGGCTGACTTACAACAGAGAAAGATGTTCCTTATTTCAGCTTTCAGATGCAGGAAGAAGGCAGATTGATTTTTAAAAATGGGTACAATTATGACAAGTTAGAGAAATCAAAATATTCTGTAGAAACACAGGGAATTCATGGGGCTGTCTCTTCCTAGGCACACAGGAAAAAAAGAGACATGATGCAAGTGAAGTGGTTAAATTAGGTCATGGCATGAGCTTTAGTGGGGATTGCTAGTAAATAATTTTCACAGTGAAGAAGAGCTTCCTTCCTTAATTGTTTCCACCTGGTATCAGGCTATTGTCAGACCAGGGACCTCTCTGCCCCTTGGAGCAGCACTCTGAATGAGAAATATACAGTGCTCAGTGAGTAAGTAGTGTTTGGATAATAGCTGATGCTGTCTGGGTTCGTTTTACAAAGCTATTTGGAAATGTGATAGAACAGCACTCTCCTTTAGGAACACATCCTTTCCCACTGTAGTCTCACTTGGGAACTGTTCTTCTGTGTTTTTGTGTCGCTTCTGCTACTGCAAGAACTGTGGTATATTTTCAAAGATCAGTGTAATACTTGAAGTGTTACATCTACCTGTTAAAGCATTGTGACTTCTTTGTTGTGGAAAAATATGCTCAGAAGTTGTTTAGGAGTGCACTGCCTTAATAGAAGATAAATGAAGTACAGCCCTTTATTATACTTTTGATTTAGGTACTAGGAAGGAGAAAAAGCCTTGTCTAACACATAAAAAAAAAAAAAAAAAAAAAAAAAAAAAAAAAAGAGACAGAGGGCATGCATGTGAAGTGATATCAGGCTATCTTGAAAAAAATCGTAATGACTTCTAATGCAAGCACTCATGCTTTGGAAATTGACTCGTCACATCTAATGCAGCTTGTGGAATTGCTCAGAAATTCAGTCCAGTTTTAGTAGCTGAAGGCTAGAATATAGAAGTCTCTCCTTTTGTAATCTATGCCTCTTTAAAAGTGTCCTTGATTTCCACCTTCAAAGTCTGGAGGACTTAGAAGTGAAATGGGATAAGCTTTCATCAGGAATCAACTGAAATGTCGTGTTTCAAGGTAAGTATACAGGATTACTGCAAGGCTGCCTGTGTATACCTAGTGTAGTTTCACAGTCTCATTTAATTTCTCTCAAATGATGGTACTATAGCCTAATTGATAGTTTGCTATATTTGTTGATGGGCTTGGGCGTCAAAAATTCAAAATTAAATTACAGTGATTAAAAATGTACAAGCAATGAGACTTATGGCTGTCTGGATGTATTAATAAATGCAGTCCCATCGGTTGCTGACAGCCCAGTTGCCTGTGTTGGACGGATAGTTTTGTCACGATCGAACACGCGCATTCGCTTTGATGTCCCTGACATCAAGCAGGAGGCAGACAAATGCCTACTGACTGCCAGTGAAGCTACCTCGACTTCCAGGAGCTGCTTGGTATTAGCTGTGGAATATTAAGCAGGGTTGAATCTGCCTCAGTATGTTGGAATGAGATTGCATATTTCATTAAAGCTTAATTTGTTTTTCATGGGGAAATACCAGAGGCTTCGGCAATTATCATACGTTTAAGATTGGGAGAAAGATGCTTGGATGAAATTTAACAAACAAGGCTGTCAGTGCTCATTTAGTAAGTCCTTTGTGAGTCATTTTGAACTGAATTTGCATGATTGTAGCAGACCCAGAAAACCTCTTGCAACAGTTATTCAGTGATACCACTATATAATCAGCTGGAGGTAATGGGTACACTCTTAGAAACACTTTTTTTCACCATTTCTGGCCCTTTCTGTCCCTTCCTCTGCCTCTCTGGGGACTGTGTGAGACAACCTGGCACTGACCCAGAAAAGATATATGAAGTGTCGGTGGGTTGGATGGAGGAGGGCTGATGGCCTTTTGACAGAAGGATAAAATTCTGTTTTTTCAGATATCATCCTGCATTTCTTGAAATCTGCAACATTTAAGGACAAAAACCTTGTGAGGTACTTAAATCCCTCATAGTGGAACCTGGATTAAAAGTGTTTCATACATCTAGGAATGGAATTAAACCTGTGTAACTTGCATGCTAAATTTTGAAATGCTTGCCAGATCAGGGAACAAAAAAAAAAAAAAAAAAAAAAAAAAAGAAGTGGGGGGGAAAGCGA
>VXBX01009292.1:648517-659512 GCA_013400415.1 Scytalopus superciliaris | reverse complement strand
CCCCCCCCCCCCATTCTGTAGCATAGGTTGCCTGAGGAAAAAAAACAATAACAAATGCACAGACCCCTTTCAAAGATGGTGTTACTGGTCTGGATAGTCTGCTCTGTGCAGCTGCAGTTCCAGTGTGCTGCTGCACATGCTTATGGTCATAAAAATTGCCTTCAGAAGTTTAATGCAGTTCTTAGTCCACAGTTGCTGTTGTAATCGCTGGATTTGATACTTGGTTTCAAAGCTGAAAGTAGCTTTGTCAGTGCGCTTGTAATGTTAACTAACACACTCCTAGTGACATTTTTTTTTTTTAATAATTCAAAGATAATTTAATAATTTTTAGAGATATTATCATTGCTAGTAAAAGATGTGTTGCCTAAGCCAGAAGGTAAAGGAAACATTAAAAATGCTTTGAATACATAGATCTGAGCACTATCTAAACCGTTTCATTTTAAACAGTGACAACAGTTCACCTGCAGTATATCAGTTTCCTGAATTTCAATAGCCTTTGGTCTGATTCCTCCATGAACAACTGAACCCTGCTAGCAGCAGAACGATCTTTTCAAACACATTGTCATGCTGTGTACATGCATTTTTGTATTAATACTGTTGCCTTCAGTAACCTTTTTAAAACCAGACTTCTGTATCTCATATTCTTGGTTAGTAATTTAACCGATCTCCTCTGTAAATGTGATCTTTTTGTTTCCGCTTCATTGCTGTGCAATTGCAAGGCCTATGTAATTTTATGGTTTATGGACAATCTCTCTTCAAAGGATTTGGGAATCCCTCTACCAATTAGATAACATCTCTTTTGCCATTGCTCTCATATAATTGTATATGATAACATAAAACTGAGACTCCTAAAGCAATTTGATTATTCGTTCAGATAAGTTTTACCGTAAATCCTTGTTGACAGTGAAATGGAAACAGTGGTTTTAGTGGCTTAGGTGGATGTACAACTGCTCCAACATTGTGCTATGAAATGGTTCCCTATAAAGGAATACCTATAAAGTACTGTATGGCAATATATTCTTTGATTTTTTTTTTTCTTTTTTTTTTTTTTTAAAATGGAAACAATTTCTTGTAAAGATGCTGGCCTTATACCCTACTAGGTAAAAGCATTGTTGTTTTCTCCTGCAGAGCAAATATATAATGAGGGAATAAGTTTTGTGGTGAGGCCTTTGCTTTTTCTCTGTGGGAATACATGGTGAGGTTGTGAAGTGCAGAAGAAATGGGGATGGGCAAAGTTCTTTAAGTGTTCATGTTCTGTAGTGAAGAAAAAGAAAGGTTGCAGCATACAGTGTGGGGAGTGCACTTGACCTTAATAGTGCTCAGAGTAAGAAAAAAATGACCTTTTTGATTTAAGCATCTTTCTCTTGAATCTCTAAGTTTCACAGCTGGTGGGAAGGAAGCTGCGTGTGGCTGCTTTAAGTAGCAGAGAATGTAATTGTGACTTGTATCCTTGATTTATTGTCAAGTACTGATAGTGAGTGACAGCCTGAAGAATGCTCTTAGAAACATAGTCTGTCTCAAACTTCATGTCTGGGCTTAGCTTGTCTTTAGCATCTGTGTTACGTGCGTTGGGTGAATGCCCAGTTGTCAGAAATGTTAGTGACTCTGCTCTCTGCATCTTCATCACAGCATCAGGAAACTGAACAAGAAATCAGGAGGCCAGCCAGGCTTTCTGACTTCTCCTGCTGCCTTGCCTTTGCTTTTTTAGACTGGAAGAATCCTTAAATCTGTGTTCTTTGCTGTCAGAAGAGGTGTGCTTGCCTAGCAGGGAAGATATCAGCCTGATTCCTACTTGCTGCCTTTTGGAGGTGAGGTGGGACAGAGAAGAAGATGAGTTGCGAGATGAAAAGCACATTTTAAAATAAACTGAGTAGATAAAACTCCCAAAAGGATGAAACTATTTGCAGGACATGATGAAGGTTTTGACATTTGCATAATTACATTAACATGTGTAAATCAAACATATTTCTTGCCTCACAGTGAGAGAAGCTGATTTTAAATATTCTGTGAAATTTTGTTTAATATTTGATAGTGAAAGAATTTTTTTAGAGCGTGTAATTGAGTTGGATTCATGGATAAACAAGTTAAAAGTTATTTCCATCTGCATTTCGTGTTCCACATAAATCCCCAATTTTCTACGCTCTCTTGAGTACTTTTAGCACTTTAACAGTAAAAACTTTGTTTTACCTGACATTAGAACCAATTTCTCCGTGAAAGCAGTTTTGAGTATTCAAGCATCATTCCTTGTCAGTAAAAAATGCTGCTTAATTGAAAATGCTGTCTGTAAATACTAAGTCATGCTTCCAGATGACCTCCAGGTATGCTTCTAATCTTGTTGGTATAGAAGAGTGCCTAAAGACCAAAGACAAAGGGAATGCTTCTAGAGGGACTTTAGTTACCTGAAGGTAATTTCTTCTTTATCACTTAGGACTAAGTGTCCTTGATACATGATAGTAGCATTTTCTTCAAAATTTTGTTTTGTTTTGGAAGACTCTGAATTGATGTATTCATGATTTGTGAAATGTTAGGGATAGATCTGTTGCATATTATGTTTTTATAGACTTCTGTTATTTTGACAGTATTGTCACCACTGGTAATGTAAGATTGATTTGAAACTGAATCTGTACTATGCCAGTGAGTAGTGCATCCAATTTTCACATGAGGAACTAATCCATTTGTGTTCTGAACTCAGGGAAAATACAGCCTTTTCCAAAAGAAGGCATGATCTCACAGGATGTTAATTACCTTTAAAATATATTTCAAAGCTGTATGAACACAGCTTAATAATCATGCAAATTTATTTAGAAAAAAAATGTTCTAGTCTCCTTGATGCAGGAAGCCTTGCATGGTTCTTGAGCAATGAGATTTGTATCACACTCTTCATCAAGCCAGGCTTCCATGGATTGTTCTGAGCTGCAAGGACAGGAATCAGCTCTGTAAAATGATAGTTTCACATTTGCTTCAAAGGTAGCTTGCAAATGAAGTGGTAAGTTTTAGTTAAGGAAGATACATAAAAGATTGATGTACTTAAATGAATCTTGGAATTGCTAAACTCTGATGGTTGAGGATAAGTCCTTGCAGCATGGATAGCCAAGCCAAACCCTTGCCAGCATATCACATTGCCATTGTTCAGTGTAGAAGGATCAGAAAGTGCCTTGCTAGAAATTCATTGGTGTGGAATAGTGACTCAGTCTTCTGTTGGAAATTATGCTAAGTACAGTAATATTCTTGGTGAGGAGAAATAACTTGCTATCAGAAAATAACTGAAGAAAACTGTATAACATACCATATACTAATTGTAGGGGAAGGCAAATTCTTGGCAAGAAATTTAGGAATATTTTCATTTAAGACAGTAAAGGTCCAAACCTTTATTTTTCTTTTACTTCAAGAGGGGAAGGGAACATTTGCTTCTCAAAAATCGTTGAATGTTTTGTCCCATTTCTTAAGTAATGATGTTGCTTTTGACTCTCAACTGGTCAATGTAAGATCTCGCCTCTCACAGATATGGTACTTAAGATACTGTGTACTCTACATGTTAGTCACAGTTAGAAGTTCCTATCAAGGAAGCCAGCAAATGAGGAGATAAGGCTGTACTTAAAATGTACAAAAATGATTGTAGACTCATTTATCTGACTGCTCTGGTACACACTGCATTAAACTACATAATGAATAACTACATCATGGTTCATGTAGGGTTTAACATTCTTAGGTTAGGCTTTTATCAAAGGCATTAAAAGAATGAATAGCTATCGTATGTATAAATCATGTGGATAAGCAGAACGTAAAGCAGAAGTGAAGTATGCTGCACCCCTTGGTGGCTAATCTGCAAAGGATAGCAGCATACTTTTCCTGGATGATTATATAGCTTCACTTTGCATAGCTCCCATGATGAACCTTCAAGCTTCAAATTGTGTTTATTTTTAAAATTTTATTTATTGTCTGAATTTGAAGTTACATGAGAATAACGTGGAGTCTTCTCTGTTAATGATCAGTGCATACAAGTAATTAGGAAGAGTGGATCAAAGCTGCTCTTGTTTTCTCTTCTTTCCTGCCCAGGCCTCCCCTTTTTCCCCCCTGCTTTTTTTTTTTTCTTCCCCTCTTTCCCCCCACCTTCTAATGTTGTGCTGGGTAAAAAAAGATTTGATTAACTTGTCTGGTGTATGCTTGGAACAAAAGACATTTTTCTGGTCGAGTTTGGAAAGCCTGCTATCAGTATGGATGGATGGTTAACTGATTTTCTGAGACATGCTGAGAATAACATAGAGAAATAACAATATATTAGTAAAGTATTTTCATCTCCTTTACTTTGAATTAGGGAGCTATGATCTTTATTTTTGATTGGTGACCTTTCACCTGCACATCATGTTTCGGTCATAAAGTTTAATCAAGGTCTTGATTTTGGTCTTGACTTCCAAATTACCGTACTGTACTAGGCTGCTCAAATCTTTGAAAGAATGATGTTACTACAAGACTAGAGTGCATGTGTTATTTGTTAATGGTTTCCTTGCCATTGCTAGGTGACCCCTACTACTGTGTATGGGTGCAAGAAAATAGCTTGCATTTGTCTGCGAAGTCTGCAAGAGATGCTGCAAATGAGGTCTCAGAAGCAGGTGTCTTCTGCTAGCCATTATATATATGCCTCCAGGTGAGGCACCCAGAAATCAGTCTGTGTGGAAGGGGCCTGGGCTGCTTGATTCTAGTATTTTCTTCACTTTGGAATTTACTTAGTTTTTTTTTCCCTTTGACTGGTGTCAAATAGTCCAAACTAGGATTAGCTCTGAAGCAGGCTGTGAAGTCATTCTGTTTTCCCAGACTTTAGGAAGAGAAGGTTATGTTTACTTTACTCTCCTTAACCTCTGTACTCATCCATGGTCAATGTATTCTCTGGGTTTCTGGCAAGCAGCACACCTGAAGAATTTAGTTAGCTGGGAACCTTTTTCATGCAACTCCGAGCCTCTGGCTATGTATAAATATGTATCCCCATACTTNGCGCGGAATTCTTTCTACTCACTGAATCTGGTCTGGATGATAATAAAAAGCAAATTATATTAAAGCAAAAAGAATGTAAACCTTTACACTGTCAAATCATATTAAAAATTAATCAAGAGGAGTGGTATTCTTCCTGTGTTCTCCTTCTGCTTCCGATTTTAAGATCTAAGCATTAGCACGATATGAGGCTGTGGGTTATGTAAAGACACAACAGTTTCCTTTTGTACCTTCATTTTATTCCATTTCAGTTAAACACACAAAATGAGGACTGATCAATTCTCTAATACTTCCTCTGAATTATTGCAAACTTGTTTAAGACGTGTCTGTGACTATGCTGATAGTTTGGTAATGTGGAGGTGCATACAATCTGATTAACGTATGCTGCATTTTTCTCCTCTCCTGCTGGGCATAAAAGTCTGGAGCTAATAAAATGTTTCCTTATCTTGAATAGACGGATATAGTGTTTTCTTTCTCGATAAAGATGTAAGTATGAGTACTGATATTTACTGATTTTGTTGCAATAAAATTTGAGAGGTATACTAAACACTGCAATTTGTGAGATGATATGCACAGTAAATCTTAACTATCTCCTCCTTTTTTGCATTAGAGTGTTTTACTCCATAAGGGAGTAAAAGAAAAAAAGCTATGTATGTAGCTACTATATAGTTAATAAAATAAAATGTGTGTTTTGGTTTAAAGGAGTCTTCTGTTCAGAATTTATACTTAAAACTGTGAATTAAAAATACTTAGGATTATTGTAATATTGTAAATTTTTTCCCTGTGTATGTAACATCTGGGAATTCTACTTTGCATCTTCTTAACACAGGAAATAAAAAAAGGAAGGAAATGGAACATGTCTGGCTTTAAAAGTTTGCTAAAAATGTATCAAAACATTTATGAAGACTTTCTTCCCCCCTTCCCCACCCCCCCATTATGATTTCCCATATACTTTTTAATTTAGTGGCACTTGCAGCTTTTTTGGGCTGTTTTGCATTAAAATGGTTTTCTTTGGAGTTTGTAATGACAGCATAATGAGGGTCTGCCTACCAACTAAGGTTGAATTAAGAAGTGTTGATTCAGTTATAGAGTCAGGAGAAATTTCCAGATGAAAGCATTTGAGCTAGTAGACTTGTTGTAACAATCAAACAGGAAAAAAAAAAGTCACGACATGTTCTTCCCTCCTGGTTATGCAGCTCAGATTCCTTAACAGCAAAGGTTATCCTGATGCAGCCAAGGGCCCCTTCTAAAGCAGCAGCAGCTTTCTCAGCTGCAGGTGGTAACAGATGGAGATGGATGGATGGAGATGCAGATGTAACTCGAGCTGGGGAGCTGTTTGCCAGTCACTGTTATGCCTTGCCCCTCCCTGGCATCTGCCTCTTTGAAGAGCTGGCTCCAGATTTTTTTCAGGAGTCCCATTTGGCTTGCATTCAAATCTGATCAAATAAAAGACAAGAGAGAAATTTGTGTCTTCGCTATACCAGACATTCTCTTATGTGTATTTGTGTTTAGTGGTTGGCACACTGTATTTGTCAGGAAACTGTCTTTAAAACGGTGTTTGCACGGAGCACTTGGTATCCCTACCACAGTATAACCTTTAGATTTCTCCAGCAGTCCTCAAACTGCTTCAAGGAAGGTGTGAGCATCTTCCCTGTCTTGAGAAACAGTAGGCACATCCCAGCCCTAAAAAAGGGGTTAATGCCATAATCGCTGTTCAAAGCCAACGCAAATAATAGCTAGCACAGCCTTAAGACCCTCTTGGAAGTGGGAGGGTGGTGATCACTGAAGGGTGAGTCTAAAAGGTGTCTGGTTTTGTTCTGATGTGTAGGAGATAATGGCTTGTGGCCATCTCTGATGATGTTTACATTTTGTGGGTTAAGGAAGGCAGGGTGAGAGAAGCTCTGGCAGGAACCGTTTGTTCTCAATCTTGTGGCATTTAAGGTTGTGGAGAGCACATCTCCACCGGAGATGATCGCTGAGCAGGAACTGGGATGTTTTTGTTGCTATATTATTTTTATAGTTGGAAGAGGAAGAGAGGAGGGATGCTTGTTAGAGGGTGTCTTCCTCCTAAGGAGGATGTTTTTCCCGTCTGAACCTCTAACTACAGCAGGAGGCTGTAGAACTTGCAGGAGACACATTTCTCCAGTAGGAAGTCGCTAAAATGTAACTGTCAGCTGGGCAATCTGCTAAAATGCTGTGCTTCCACCCTGTTTGCTCCTTGTTCCTGGTGATGAGCAGTTGGGCTGTCAGCTTCTGTTTGTAATTGTTTCTCCTTTTGCTGTGGGTGGGAGATGCAGGCATGGCTACAGCAGTGTCCTTCCTGCTCATAGTTGCCTAAACAGTTGAGTTTTTGACAAAGGAGGGGAATATTTATCAAGAAGTTCAGAAGGATTTTGGTAAATGTCAGCAGCAGTCTGTGCCTGGAAGGTGGAGGGAAGGATTTTAAGACTTCCGATGTGTTATGTGAACCTGCACATCTGGATGGTTTTGTTATGGTGAGGATCAAAGGCTATTTCTGGATACGTTTTGGGAGCTTTGAAGTGGTGGCATTACTTGAGTCAGTAAGTATTGACCATGTAAAGGTTATGAGGGTCAATCATGTGACACAAGACTACATAAATGAAATACGCATTATTTTATTATAATCACATTGTGCCTGATTCACTTGTACTCTACTCACCTAGAAGCCTTTGGTGGTGGCCTGGCAGCCTGTTCAGAGAAGAAAACCAAACCTTTCCCTGCTTTTTCAAGGTCTGCACGGTTTATGTGATTTTTATCTTGCTATTATCATAACAAAAAAAATAATTCCTGTACTTAACGATGTGTCCTTGAAAACAAATTTATAATCGTTATCCAGGTCATTATTTATGGCTCTGAAGTTATAATGTGTTGATTATTAGAAAATCTTTTAATAGTTTTGGACTCTTTCAAAGGAGATTTTTCTTTTTTTTTTTTTTTTTTTAACTTTTCAAAGGCAACTTTTATCAGATCAATGGTTTTTGAAAATCATTACCCTGATTTCTTGTCTGAGATTACTCCATACCCACCTATAATCTAACTTTCTACTGTGTCTTTGAAATCAGTGGTGTTGGGATGGAAGTCACTCTCTGCAAATGTAGTATTTCTTGTAAAGTTCTCTGAAGCAATGAAGTGGTTTAAAACGTTTTGTTGAGAAGGAGATTGTTTTCCTCATAAATAGAAAAAGTAGAAGTAGCAATTTTTCCCCCTATTTGTAATGCTCATAGAACAGTATCAAGGAATCTGATACATGTTTAAAAAGCAAACGTGCAGAAGAACAAAAGATCTGAAAGAAGGCTTTGATGGGCTTTTTTTTCCCCTGGGCTCTTATATTTACGGGCAGAAACAGAGCTCTGAGCCTTATCTTGTAGGGATTTACACCTGATAGGAAACCAGAGTGCATTTTGAAGGACAGAATTACTTTGTTGTCTTTGGAATAGTTACTAAGCCGGGTAACAGCATGACTGTTTACAGGGAATAATGCCTCTAGGCTTTAGGCAAAGCATTGTGAAGGATGTGAGAATAACTGGCCCTGGGAGACACCAGAGAAAGCTGGAGCCTGTTGGATAGGCTTCAGCATCCCAAGGCATCTGATCCACTGTGAAATTGAGCAGAAATAATGGTACTTTGTAACTCAGATAACAAGAATTTAGGATCCAGTGTTGCTGCTTATTTCTTTCCTGAAGTGGTCTTTTGACATTTATGTTGTTTCTTTTGTGTGCAGATGTGACTCTCTGGGGCTGTGGGGAGGTCTTCTAGTAAGATATAAATGTGTACTGTTTACTGTGTCGTTGGCTGTGACACCTTACATGTTTCTTACTTAACCCTTTGAACTTTTTTAATGGGAATTTTCACTGTGAAAGATGTATTCAATTTCAGAAATTGAGCTATGCGATTGTGTTAGCTTTATTAATGTTTGTGCAGTTGTAACATACTGTGATTTTAAAAATAATGGGATTTGCAGCTCTAGGCTGAAGATTTTAGTCCTGCAGTAGGACTTGGAAATAAAGCTGCCTAAAATGATTAGCAAAATTATTTATATACTCACTAAGCTTCAGGCTGGAGTCAAGATTGCCATCCTGTGAGTGAGCATCCTACTTCTCCTAGACTGTCCTTCCAGCTCTCTACCCACCTTTTCTATCTCTCCTCCAACTGCATGCTTAGTATGTTTCGGCAATAGTTCCAAAAGGAAAGAGTCTGTCCCCTGCTGACCCCTGCAAAGCCTTCGAAGCTGGAAGTTAGAAGGCTTTGCTGAAAGGTAAGAGATCATATTTCAAAATTAAAAAAAGAAAAAAAGGAGGAGGTAGATTTCAGTCTGGCTGCAGTCTGGGAAGGGAGCGCTGGCAGCCCTGCAGCACAGTATCTCTCATGTGTTTCTTAGCCTTGTTATGCTAGGAAGCCACTGAAAGGATGCTCTTTCTCTGAAAGGATTGCTTCTTGCATGAACCAAGGGAGTGAGACAGTATTTTATTTAGCCCCCACTCTACATATATCAGAAGTGCAAAGGAGGAATGCAGTTTATGCCAACCTAGGGGAAATAATCTGTTCTTCATGGCTCTGCCATTGAAGTTGATGTGTGATAAGGCCTCTGTCCCATCCTTTTAGGAAATCTGAGCTCCTTTGAGATTATAGGCTTTTCAGGTCATTGATAGCAGTGGTATATTTGTAACTCTGTGTCTTCTGCTACCTTGAAGTCCCTTGCACAGAAATATATCAGGTAAATATCTGAAATAAAATTGCTAACAAAACCTTTTTGTTGAGAAGGTATTCTTGTCTGTTCAGGTGTGTGCATGAGGTGATTCCACTACCATTCTGTATTGTATATGATCTTTTGTCTTTGTGTGTGTTTGTTCCCCTGCTTCTTCCAGTCCAACTCAGAATAAGGGACATCTCATTGATTTATCTGTACAGGGAATCCTGTACAGGTTATATAATAGTTCCAGTAGGTTTGACAACTAATGCTTGAAATACATTCTTTCAGACATAAATGCCACCAATATGAGAATAATATTAATTATTAAAGTCTTTGTGAAACAGTGTTTTGAAATTGGTTTGAACCCGCACTCAAGACAACTATGCTGAGGAACTCTATGTTTAGTTGCATGACTTTGAACTAGCAGCTATACACAGTCTACAAAAATAGCTATGCTATTATTTGCATAAAAGTAAACAAAAAAATCTCATGCTAACCTACATAGAAGGTAAGAGGCAGATGCTTCTGTAAGTCAAATAAATGAGAGTATAAGGCTGGTTATGCTTTCACGGTGTCATTGGTTCAGAACTGCATAAAAATGGAAGTGTGTAGGAGTGGCCACAAATTTGTATTTTTGAGATGGAAAAGGTCACCTTTCTGCATTTGAGCATGTAGGGATGCTGAATAAATTACATTTAAACACTGGGTTGCTAGTTAGCTGGTGATAGAGGATCTGATTGTGATGTTGAGCTCTACTGCTGTAAATTAAGTTTGTTTTGAGGGGTGGCAGGGTTGTGTTAGCACTTGTGTTAGTGAGGGAAACTTCTGGCTCAGAGTTTGGTTTTTAATGCCAAAATCTATCCCAAGGGGGAAAAGCTTCTGTTATTATTATTCTGATGCTATTTTTTGGAAGAAGGTGATGCAAGCAAGTTGTTCTTGGAGTATCAGCTACAAAAGATTGTATGTCAAAAAATTACAGATATCTAGTGTATAAAGAAAAGAGGAGGCAGGTATGCTGTTGCCTGCATGTTCTGCTAGAAAATACTAAACTGAAAGTACTTTCAAAACCAAGAAGAACCTTCTGAGTAAATAAAAATATATTTTTCATATAAATTCACAATGTAAGTCACAAAAGAAGTGTTAGGATGTCCTATGATTTGAATTATATTAGATACACTTAACTTTCACTCAATTATCCTTTTCATAAGATGTTAAAATACTGGGCAAAAATATAATCTAGGGTTATACAACACTGGTGTTATCAGTTGAACTGTTTTTTCTTTTCTTTTTTTTTTTTT
>VXBX01009292.1:619296-633058 GCA_013400415.1 Scytalopus superciliaris | reverse complement strand
CTCACCCTTGATAATAACCAAATCTGAGAATGAAAGCAAAATCTGTTAAATGAAAAGTATGAAAATATGATTTTATATATATATATATCTAAAAATGTGTTTGAACTTGAAAGTTGATGGTGAATGTACAAATCTTGTTCCCATCAGGCATGTATGTTAAATCATGTAGTGATTTTAGCTTTATATGTAGGATGTGGGAAAAATAGTTCTGTCAAAACAATATGAACATTTGTTATGCAAATATCCAATAAACAGATGCTGAACTTTTGAGCCTGAAATTTAGATTTGTCAGCTTCTGGTGTGCATTGTGTAAACAGGCTTTCAGCAGGATGTTAGGATCCTGGAGTAAGAGGCTGGGAAATAGTTCGTGCTTTCTTCAAAGGCCACTGGAGCAGGTCTTATGTGTATGGTTCATGTACAACGTTTCCAAACTTTACAAGCCTTTATGCTATTTTTTTTTCCCAACTATGCATGTGCAGATTAGGGCAGAATAATTAAAGTGCACGTATATGTGCATGGGTGCAGATACATTCACTGTCCCCTATCTGTGCTTTTACAACAGAATTTTGGCTACTAAAACCTATGTTGTATTTGGACCAATTCTAATTTTATTGCTGTGTCCAGGTATACATACATGCCTTTTTACCTCAAAAATCTAGCTATTCATACTAAATTGCCCCTTCTAATTCAAAAGGAGACTCAAGTTGTCTAGTTTCCAATTCCTACTTCTTTCTGTGGATTATTTCAATACTCTTCATTTAGCAGGTGAGGAAAGCAGCCTTACTTAATACAGCTCACCCACATTCATGAAGTTGGCAACTAAAGAATTTACATGGTATAATGATGTGCTTGTGTAGAGGAGGTTTTAAAAGAAGAATATGTAATGAATTGTAGTGGAAAAAAGACAAAGTGAGAATAGATAATGTATGTAGTTAGTGTGCAGTCTTGTGATGGGTTGTTTTTTGTAGGCCTTCCTTGGTAACCAGCTGGGGTCAAGATCTAGGAAGTATTCCATCCCATCTCTTTACATAATCAGGGTATATAAACCGAAGGAGGAGGTGTTCTTTCTCTTTTTTTTGCTTTCTTTTCCTTCTCGGGCTCGCACGCTGACGAGCTCCCGGTGTTTGGGCCCAGCTTATCTGTGTTCAGCGAGGCCTGCTCTGGGGGCTGTTTGCCTGGGCCGGTGGTGAAGGTTGAGAACCTGCTTTTCTAAGGAAAGTATTGAATTTACTATTGTATTTGTTACTTACTGAGTTAATTTCTGAATTTAGATTGTATATATATTTGTTTTGTCTTATTTTTCCCTATTTTGTCTCCCTCTCCCCTTTCCCTTCCCCTTGTCCCTTATTGGGGTGGTTTGGGGGTCCCTGTCTTGTTGTGCCTAGTATATAAATTTAATATATGTAAATATATATATATTCCTTCAATTTTCTCTTGCTGCTTTTTGCCATTTCGGGAGAGGGAGGGGGGAATCTTTCTTGTGAGGTTTGGCTGTTGGCAGAGAGCCAACCCGAACTTTCACAAGTCTGTAAAGACTGCAGAAGGTTTTCCCTCTGAGGATGGTGTAGTTTCTTCAAAAATTCTAAATTTTCTTTTTTCTAATCTCAAAGAGTTCTCATTTCTTTGCTGTTTGTTTTGCTTAAATACTGTTATTAATACTTTATTACAACAGATGAAAGGCTCGTGTAGGTGCAAGAAACAGTTTAAATGCCTGTTCACTTAATGGATTACATTAAATATCAGAAAAAATGGGTTAAACTTTGAACTTGCTTCAGGGAAAAAAAATCCTGCCAGGTTCAGAGTTGACATTAAAGTACTGTAAACAGTGGAAGCAAGCAAGTTCCAGGCAAAGATTGCTCCAGCGGATGTAGCTCATTCCAGGTTTAAGCTTCTTGCAATAATGACCTGGAGTGCCTCTCAACTGCTATTCATTATAAATCTGAACAATTATGTTAATATAACAGGATGAAATGAAAACCAATATATTGTCTGGGAGTATCTCAGCAGAGCTTGGGTTCAAGTCCAAAGGATTTAACTCTTCATCATGTGCACTTTGTAGAGAGGGGTGAATGCTGAATGGGCTTTTTGGGAGGTGGATGTTCTCCAGACCAGGTTGAGCCGGGCTGCCTGAAAGTCTCCCATATACTCATGTTGTTACTTCCTCACAGCTTAAGTTTGATTAAAGCAGAGAGAGAAGGCGTTTCAGTATCTCTCAGTATTTCTAGACTAAGTGGTAACTTTTTCCTTTGTTTTGTTAGTTAAAAAAAGGAAAACAAACAAAAGTGCAGGAAATTGTGACCTAGATGTGTTTACCAGGTCACTTTGTTCATCTGTGAATTCCTCAGATCAATCCAAGGTTAAAAGAAATGTCAAACTTTAAAGAGGAGCTAAAGGTCAGAGTTATGGCAGTGAGTTTGATGGTAGAGGAAATAAAACTTTTGAAGCCTCATGTTGATGATGCAGAATTCCCTACAAGTTGGCACAGTCTCATTTAAAGAAATAAATACAATTTATGCTGATATTTAAATTTCAAAGCATATTGCATGTTACAGTGATGTCTTTTGATCTATATGCAAAGTATCTGAAACTTTGAATGCAAACATTACACTCCTTGCTGTTACTAAATTAATAAGAAGGACTCACACAAAAGCCATTAACATGTTCATATCTTCAATCTAAATTCAGCTGTCCAGAAGAACTGGTTCACATAAACAATATGAATCAAAACTTCTTCCTGTGTGCTGAAGAGCTGCAAATCAACAGATGTAACACTTAACATACTGTTACAGAGGTTTTTTGCTCTCTTTGATCATGTAATGAAATATAAACAGGTGCAAATACATTTATGACTTTAATGGAATAAAATAAAATTCTTTGTTGCTTACTTGCAAAAAAGCAAAAAAAGTCAGAACCAAACAAACCCAGACCAAACCTCACTATACCTCGCCTTGATGCAATTTATTTTTCATGATATCATGGGAATTCTGGATATGCTTTTTAATCTGACCATGCAAATGTTTCTCATCTTACAGCTTTCTTATAGACCTGGTCTACCTGGATACATAAGAAACTTGCCAATTAATTTTCCCTCTTAGGGTTGCAGTCTGTCTTTCAGACTTCCTTGTGATCACACTCACCTAGTCTGAATTGAATTTAGAAGGACAAAGAATTGGAACTATTTACTTCCTCCCTAGAGACCTCTCATACAGTGAGGTTGATTTTGCTTAATCAGAATCAGGCCTTATGAATATAAGTAAGTGCTGTGATTTCAAAAGTGGATTCTATGTTGTCCAGAAGAAAAACATGAGTGAAACTCTGTGCTGTGTTCAGTCTTTCTTTAGGCCATAATATGCAAATATGAACTCAGGCAAAGGAGGGCGGGTTGTGACAAGGTCAAGTTTGTTAAATAAGTTAATCAGATTCTGCTTATGATTGTTCTTTTGTAAGCCACTTTAAGAAAGGACTGTGTTGAGAAAGCTGTACCAACTACAAGCAAAATCACTTGTCATTTAAAGAAGTTGAGGGGAGCATTCCCTTGCAGGTAAGGTGGAGGTAGAGCAGAGTTGTGTTGCCCCTCTGAGGAAGATCCCTCAGCTTTCAGCAAGTTGTCAATCACAACTCTTAGTCCTGGAACTCTGGAAAAAACAATTTCTATATCTTGTCCTATTAAGTGGCTGAGTGGAACGAATGTAGTATTTGTACTGTGGGTAGGAAAGACATTACTGAACCTCTGGAAATAACTCTTGTGGTATGATGATCTGTGGTTCCAGGCAGTAATCTTGTCAGATTGGTGTGAATGTATAATCATGCCTAATAAAGCAAGACAATTTTGGATTGAGGTGAAGACATAGTATTGCCTAACAGTTGCTTTCCATAGCTATCAGTATATAAATTATTAATATATATAAAAAGCTTTAAAAATAGGAAGGATTTTTATAATGCTGTGTTAATTGACCAGTTAATCAAATTCCGCACTAAAAGTCTAGTTGTAGCTTAACTTGAGTTCTAGGAAGCAGTGAAATATTTAAGCTTCTCTTAACTTCTAAAGTTGTATTTCCAACAAAATATGCAAAGCCCCCTTGTTTCATTTAAAAGTGGGTTTAGTGGTTGTTTTTTTTTTTTTCCCACTTGTGAGGGATCTAGTGTTTGTATTTTTGCATGAACATCTATAGAAACACATATCAAATTGAGAAATACCTTGTTCTTAGTAGCTATTTAAATGTACTGTGTAATATTTAAGCTACTATTGGAGTGGCTTCAGTGTGCTACAAGGCATGCTTGCAATGTGATATCTTGTAAACTCCTGCATATAGGGATTGTGTGCATGTGACAGAGCAGAGCTGTCTGATTTACTAGGGATACTTGAAGTGTAAGTATAATTCATAATGTAAAGTAGAAAACATCCAAGGTAATGTTATACATCATGATCATCTGTATCCCACATTTCTTGCCTTACTGATGTGCTTTCACTGCACCTTTCCTTTTCAAAATAGCAGGTAACCTTGATGTCCAACGGAGTACCAGTGGCTTAACATTTGTCATCATGTGATTCATGCTGGTTAGGCTGCTGGCTTTTGCAGAAATATTTGGTGGTTTTGTGGTGTGGAACATGTTGTTTTACAGAGTCTGAGCAGTGGCACACAGATTTATTTCAACTTTAACCAGAGCCCAATCCCAGCCAGTTACCTCAGAGAATGACACCTGGCATCTTGTGTTGGTGCTGTTACAGTGGTAGACGTCAAGAACAGATCTAGGCAGTTCTGCAGCTTCAAAGCCAATATTGTTGTTTTCTTGTGCAGCACTACTGTTGCTGTGACACATTCATATTTCTTGTGCCTGCTGAAGGGAAGAAAGGTGAGGACTAACTACTTAAGATTAGAGGAAGCATTTTCAAGAGAAGCACTCAAAATGTGTTTCACCTCCAGCTTGTTTGCCTCTCATAATTTTGAGTGCTCTTCATTGACTGAATGTTGTGTGCTATTTTTTCTGTATAGACCTCTAGGGAAAGTTTAACTAAGAGAAACATGTTAATACAAATTAAATACTTTTTTTTTCTCTCCCTGGTTGACATGCCATCTGCCAATTCCACAGGGGTGTTAAGTGTTTCAGAAGTCTAATTGTAGATTTTTTTCTTCAGCACGGGAAGTACTTTTCAAGCTGTTCTCAAGCACTGAGCCCCTGTGTTGTCTCTAGAGTAGCTTATACAGCGATGACTTTAACTTTTAATCAACTGATAGCTTGTCCTTGCTTTTTCCTCTGCTTCTGGCACTTCAGCACTTGCAAGATTGACAGTGTTTGGCTGGATTTCATGTGCATGTTAGTTCTGTGTGGTCAGTAGTCTCTTAGCTGTGTTAAGTTACCTTCAATGTTGCCAGCTTTCATAGTATCACTGGTCATACTCCTTGCTGTCTTTTGCTTGCTTGCTTGCTCTCCCTAATTCAAGTGATGTACAGTGTAATAATTTGCTTGGAAAATATGATCCAAACTTGAAAGTTTATCAAGAAATCCATATTCCAGGAATAAAGCAACTATACTCTTATTACATGCCTGCCTCATGATGTACTCCTGAAGACATTTATCATTCTGTTTTGAGATACACTGCATCTTCGTTGCTCAGTGATGTCATGAGCAACTAATGTTGTCTCTTTTCTGTCAGAAATGGCATTTCTGTGGACTGTGAGCTAAGGATAATTGATACTAACATGCTATAAAACCTTGTAGGGACTATTTTAATGTAGGAATGCGTGCTGATTTTTCTACTCTGTTGGATTGATCCACAGAAATTATGATGCTAAGTATAAAAAGCAACACTGCACTGAATCTATATATAGCACTGCCATTGGCATTATGTGCCACTTGCTTATGAGAGCGAGGAGAGGGTAATGTTTGCTCAAGTTTACTGAAGCTATGCCTTCACTTAGAGAAGGGTAATTTGGAAATGGCCGGTTCTGTCTCCGCACTAAGATAGAGTATGAGTAAAATGGGAGAGTGTTCCTCCTGGAGCTACCCATGTAAATGAACTTCAGGTAACAGCAGTGCATGTGAGCCTCTTAAGAGAGGCTGTAAAGCAAAGAACTTGTCAGGGTAAGAGAAGAGCCTACCAGAGTAGCCCTGCAGTCTTCATTATTTCAGCTCTGGGTCCCTTTTTCCAATGTTGAGGCATGGATCTGGAAAGCTAGAAAACCTCTTGTCTTTGTAATACACTCATTAAAATGTACACCGCTAGTGCCAGCATTTTCCACTGATCTGCATTGCAATGGCTAGCACCAAGGCTGTCATGCTTGTTTGAGGAAATACTGGAATTTGAGCATGGATGAGTGTCATTCACAGTTTCTTACTTTTGGAAGCTGTTCTAATCCAGGCCAGAGCAGATGGCATTAGGATAACAACCTTGAAGATTCATGGTGCTGAAAGAAGACATTGTCAT
This sequence comes from Scytalopus superciliaris, assembly GCA_013400415.1. Taxonomy (NCBI): domain Eukaryota; kingdom Metazoa; phylum Chordata; class Aves; order Passeriformes; family Rhinocryptidae; genus Scytalopus; species Scytalopus superciliaris. The sequence continues at coordinate 626,631 of VXBX01009292.1, read as the reverse complement.
TTCTGTTCTTTATTGTGTTGAACTGAGAGCCCAAACTGAAGTACCTGGGGAGACACAAGAAATAGAGCAGGAAGGAAGGGAAATACTTTTTGGTCCTGAGGATCGTGAGCAGTGGTCTCCCTGGTATACCTTGGCATCTGAGACTTGAAAGTAGAATTTTTGTATTTTTGACAAGTCCTCTCCAAAGTTAAACAGATTTCCTGTTCTCAGGAGTCTCAACTGGAATTATACCTTACGTATTTATTTTCTCTTTAAACCTAACTTATGTTGTTGAGCAACTGAAATGCTTAAAGACAGTGCTTATGTTGGAACTGCTCAAAGTAGCTTAAAGTAGAAAGTGTTGTGGAATCAGGAAGGAAAAGAAAGGGAGTAATGTGTGTTTCTTCCAGCTTTGGGTGAAAATAGTGTGATGCAACATTTTCTGTGGAACACCAATGTCTTATTCTGGGGCACAAGCATGAAATGCTGACAGCTGTTGGAGTGCCTGCTTGTTCTCCTAGCGATCATCTGAGAAACAAATTTTTAATGTCCATAACTATGTGTGACTCTGGACTGGACTGTAATCTTATCTCTGAAGTACAGGAGTTTTATTATTATTGTTTTATATGGCTCATGTTCTCTTTGAAGTGTATATTTTTCGACTTTTGATGATATGTGGTTTAGGTTCTTGTATGTTTACCAAATAGAGCTGTTTGTGTTGTTTAAAGAAAAGTGTGAGAAGAGGGAAGTCCTCTCTGTCCCCTCCAGTTTGACTTCCCTCTGGTTCATGGAATGGTGCAGAGGAGAAGAGAAAGAAATATTATTGTTATTATTGGTTTTTAACATTGAAGAACTGCTTTTAAAGTTAGTATTATTTATTCTTGCATGTGCAGTCTTGTGTGACTGACAAGTGAGATGGAGTTTGTGGGATTCATCCTGTTCCCTCTGAGATGGCTGTCCACATCAGAAAAACATCACACATTGGCAGCCTGTCTTCCATAGAGGTTCAGCACCAGAACCGATGGGTAGTTGTAGATTGGGAGTGAGACATATTAGCAAAGTTTTCTCACACGTACACAGCACCAGCCGTTTCTGTGTCTTGATCTAGCTCTTACCTTAATGTGTGACCATGCTAATAATATAGTGCTGTGGAGGATAGTGTAGATACTACAGTGTGTGGCTTCACTCTGAAAGACAGACTACCCTTGCAGTCATTCGAATTGTATTTTGCAAGGCAGACCTGTATTTCAGAAGAACTTATACTGGCAGTCAGCAAACTGGCAGGGGAGAGGTGAAGTGCTACTGTCAGTATTCTGGTATTCAGCTTGCTTGTGCAAACTAGACTTCTATCCAGATTCATGAAGTCTTTGGGAAAAAAAGTCTCAAACTTGTGGAGGGTTTTTTATGTCATTGCAAAATACTGAGCTTGTTTTTCCTTCTTAGAGAATCTTGCAAAAGGCTGTCTTCCCTCTGGTTTGCAGTTTCATTCAGTCCTGTTCTGTTTTTGCTCTCTTAAAAGTTTGGTTTCGCTGCAGTATAACTTTCAGCATCTGTAAGAAGTCTCTATGGATCACTGAACAATAGGGGGGGGAGTGAAACCATTGCCAGCTCTGTATGAACTGAAATCTGTACTTTAAAATCTTCTGGGCCTTAATGTATCCATCTAACTTCGAGGTCCTGATTGATCAGTGCTGGGAATAGCATCAAATTCCAGCTGCTTGTGATGTGCCAGGTCACGATTAAACTGTCTCGTTTGGGAAGGGGGAAGGAAAAGGAGATGAATAAATCCATATTTTGCGATTTCTTAAAGAGTCAGGATTCCTGTAACTCTCCAGGTGTGGAATAATTTTTGCCACTGCTTCTGTAGTGCCTCAGAGCTTTTCTGTACTGAAGTCAGTGAGGAATGGCCTTAGGGATCAAGCTGTTGTTAGAGAAGTTGGGGTATGGTTCTACCTGTGATTTTTGTGTACAAAACTCAAAGTATTCAAATCTGGTTTAGCAAAATTCTGAACTCTTGCCCAAGCTGTGCTCATGCAAACTGTGAAGTAATGTTGCAATAAGTTTTTGTGTGTAACTTAAGAAAGCAAAAAGATTGCTTTTTCTTTTGTGTGATGAGGTGAGGAATCCCTTACTTAAATGGCTCCCAGGTCATTCTCTTCAGAGCTGCTCTCTAGCAGTTCAGCCCCCAGCATGTACTGGCACTTGGGGTTATTCCTCCCCAGGTACAGGTCCGTACACTTGCCTTAGTTGATTTAGCCTCGTTAGGTTTCTCTCATCCAACTCTTCAGCCTACCGAGGTCCTGCTAAATGGCAGCACAACCTTCAGATGTATCAGCCAGTCTTCTCAGTTTTGTATCATTAGCAAATTTGCTGAGGATGCATTCTATCCCTTTGTCCAGGTTGTTGATAAACAAGTTGAATAAGACTGGACCCAGTATTGATCCCTGGGGAATGCCACTGACTGAAGGCCTCCAACTGGATTCTACTCTGCTGATCATGATCTTCTGAGCTCTGCCATTCAGCCAGTTCCTGATCCACCTCACTGTCCATCTAATCCACATTTATTGAGTTTACCTATGAGGATGTTATGGGAGATAGTCAGAAGCCTGAAGTGAAAGTAGACAACATTCACTGCTCTCCCCTTGATGACCAATCCTGCCATGCCATCATAGAAGGTTATAAGATTGGTCAAGCATTATTTCTCTTTGGTCATTCCACGCTGAGTACTCCCAATGACCTTTTCTTTTATGTACTTACTGGTGATATCCAGAATGATCTGTTTCATCACTTTTCCAGGAATGGAAGTGAGGCTGACAAGCTGTAGTTTCCTTGGTCCTCCTTGCCTTTTTTGAAGATGGAAGTAACATTGGATTTCATCCAGCTATCAGAACAATATTCTTCATGATTTTTAAAAGATGATGGGGAGAGGCTTAGCAGCATCTGCCAGCTCCCTCAGCACCCATGGGTAAGTCCCATGAAGGTCCATGGACTTGCGGGTGTTGTCTGCCTAGCTGATCTCTAACCCAGCCCTCTACGACCAAGGGGAAGTGTTCCTTTCTCCAGCTTTCCTCTCTTACCTTCCAAGTCTGGGATTCCTGAGGGTCATCCTCAGCAGTAAAGATGGAGGGAAAGAAGGCATTTAGTAATTCTGCCTTCTCTATGTGTTCTATCACCAGGACACCCATGTGAACCAGCAGTGGCCCCACATTTTTCCTAATCTTTATTTTGCTGCTGGTGTACTTGTGGAAGCCCTTCTTGTCATTGAAGCCATTTCCAGACTCTTTTCAAAGTAGGCCTTGGCTTTCCTTGTCACATCCCTACATGTGATGTTCCTATAGTCTGCCCATGTAGCCTGTCCCTTTTCCCACATCCCATAGGTTTCTTTCTTTCATTTAAGATTTGCCAGAAGCTCCCTGTTTATCCATGCAGGTTTCCTGCCCCTTTTGCTTCATTTCTTGCTCATGGAAGTACACTGGTCTTGAGCTTGGAGGAAGTGATGCTTGAATATTGACCAGTTCTCTTTCACTCCCCTTGTCTTCTAGAGCTCTACATAAGTCTTTCAAGAGCTATCCCACCATATCACTGTAATTGCAAAGAGACCACGTCCTTGGGACTGCATGTGGATTTCTATTTCTTGTTTATTTCCCCTGCTGCATGTGTTTATATACAGGTACTTCAGAGAGGTAGTTAAGCATGGGGGTTACCTAGAAGGGGTGTAAGAGGATTGGCCATAGCCATTACACACCCTTGATGTGGTTAGCCCTAGGATTCTCTTCTTGAGAGGCAGCCAAGGAACATTAATTGCTGCACTGGTTGTCATGGCCTACTTCCCAGGAGGAGAAAATGGCATGAGCATTGCCACTTTGGACCTTACCTGCTGAGTCCCTCAGTTTAAAGCCAACCAGCTGCCCAAGATTCTCTTGCCCTTTTTTAGGCAGGTGGATCCCATCCCTCCTTACCAGGCTACAGTTATTAAAGTATCATTTCTGTTCAAAAGCACAGTAAAGTACAATCATTAAAGTATGATTTCTGAAGTTAATTCTAAAATCTGTGGTATTCCTTTTCAATCATAACCCAAACTGTTATCTTGAAAGGTGCTGATGAATTGCTAAAACCAGAGTGGGTATTCTGTTGTTAGAACATTTATTCCTTTATTTCTTTGATTGAAATATTTAACACAACTTGATACTTGCTTATCTTAGGTAATGTTGCAGTTAATTGCCACCTCCATTCTGTCTTTTCTCCCACTCCAACTTTGCTTAACTTCTTGGTTTAAAGATTTATGAAAATAAATCTGCTGAAGCTTCAAAATAATTAGTCTTTTGTCTTTCATGGTAGACCTTGAGAAGTGAAATTAGATGAACTTTCCCTGACATTTGTGTTCCTCCATTCTTTAAACCAAAATAGTGTGATACTGCACCTAAGCAAGGAGAAAAAAAAATTCTTTTTTGCCCCATTACATTCAAAACTGTTCCTTAAGGAGCAGCTATTAAAACAAAAATTGCATTTAAAAAAACAACTTTGTTTTCCAAGACAAAAGAATGTGCTCCAAAATCTGAACTGTTAGTGAAATTTATATTTTTTCTTAATTCTATCTGTGACTGAAATGAGAATTGAATGTGTGTTTAAAGCATTATACATCTGGCATGTATTAGGCATATATAGCACTGTGAGCATAAGTTGGGTTTTTAGTCCCTTCCTGGGAGAAAATTTCCTGAAAATGGTGCGCCATGTTATTAATCACTCTTAAGACATGCTGTGAGGCATTTCTTAAATTCTTAATGTGGACCAATAGGTATATAGATCTGCATTTAAATGTTATAATTTCTAGAGAATTCATTGTAATTAAGTTAAAATAAGTAACATAGAAAATATGCCAGTTAATAAACAGTTAATGTGCAGGTGTTATTTTAGAAGAGCATTGCATTGTTCTGTTTGGCAAGGTTATTCCCTCTCCAATTCATCTATCTGTGAACAACATTCAAATATGAAAGCACTGATTTATTTTAATGTGCTGAGCTGCTGTTCCTGACCTGTATTATTCTGGAACATCTGTTGCCCTAAATTTTTAGGTTTTGAAGTAGTATAAAGCCTACAATATTTGGTCAGGTTGTGTGTTGACTGTCTGAAATTCCTCTTTGATTTTTGTTTTACTTGAATGATGACTTCAGATTTGACTCTTAAAAAACAAGCCCTTCTTTCACCTCCCAAGGCTTCAGTCCATTTTCCATCTTCACTTGTGAATTCAGAGTTTTAGAATTATCTTAGTCTTTTGGTCCATTCCTCTTGGTCACTGAGCTCTGGTTCCATTTATGTGTGTCCTTCCACTGTCTTTGGAACAGTGACCACCTGTTTACTCTTACTCTCAGTACGTTTTTAGCAGTCACCTCATTTGTTCACTTGAACATTTTGAAAAACATACCGAGTGATAGTTACTGAAGCCTTCAAAAATGTGCAAGTATTTTTGAAACACTTCCTTTTATTTCTTTTAAACCTAAAATAATGTTTTCCTGTTTGTTTGTGTGGCTTACAGGATTAGCAATGCAGTGTATAACGACATAAATAAAATAATTACATGATGAATTGCTATTTATTCATTGCTTTTCAGCAAAGTTCTTTACCTGATTAGGAGCATATTTGAGTCCTGGAAAGTGTGGTGGATTCCTCCACCTTATTTTCCTTTTCCTCTCCAGTTAACATGTGGATGATAATTTTTATTCTGATATGTTTTATAATAATCAATACAAAACACAAAATGTGACGAGACTCATAATCTCTTTGATATGTAATTNTTTTTTTTTTTTTTCCTTTGATGCCCTGCATTCCTCTGCCCTGGTCCAGCCCTTCCCATCCTCTCCTACTGCCTTAGCTCTCCTCTCCTCCCCTGTGTGTAAACCTGTTTTTTGCCCTCCAGATTTCCCCAGCATACGCTCATTTCCCATTGCTGTTTCCTGCCTTTGCTGTGCATTACATTGAGGTTTGGCCCCTTGAGCTTAGAGTAGTTTGACTTCATATCAGGGAAGCCATAAGAAGTGATGGTCTCTCTTGGCTGCTGACAGCTGTTCCTGAACAAAACGGCTGCAGGTAAATTTGGTTCTCTAATAAGAGCATCCTTTCTTTTTTATCACTGGGAATTTTGACCTTTTAGAAAAAGGACAAGCATCTCATCCAAGGTTAAGGAAGATGTGAAGTTTATACAATGCTGCAATTGTAACAGCTTAGCTAAACCAGACAGTGATGTGTTTAGCTCACTTTTAGATGAAATTGCAAAAGGAAAAAGAAATCCACTAGCAACAGAGCTTCAATGTATATGTTAACATCTAAGCTAGAATTCTGGACTCCCTTCAAAGCCAGTGGAGGAAAATAGACAATCCGGGCATGATTCTGGGCCAGTGTCAAAAATGGTCAGATGAGTGCTTCTTTCTCAAAGGGAGACATCTGAAGTTTGGAGCATTTTATCTCTGTGGAAGGTCCCTTCAGGGATGTGGAGCATTTACTTAGGACCAACAATCAGTAATAATTCTGCTTTTAAGAAACAAACCTTCTGAACTTTAATAACTACTTTTTTTTTTCCCCAAACGTTTTCATTAAACCTTCAATCCTTGTAATAAAATAGAGTAGTTGAATAGGTGCAATTGATTCATTCCACAAATGTTTCTGTATATTTTCTGTCCTCTGTGTACTGGGAAGTGTGAAATTTTTTGAGGATATCTGTACTTTCTTAATGCTTAGCTAATTGGGCCCTTATATACAACATAAACAGTTTTGGCTGGAAGTGATGTGGACTTGGCCTCTGTTTATTCAGAAATTTGTAACTGCAAATTAGTGATCATGTCACAGTGACAACAGAGCCATTTAATTTTTTTCTCTCCTTTAGGAAGGGTGAGGGAGGGCGAGGGAGGAGGAGGGCTTGGAGATTTTAGCACAGCTTATTGTCTACACAGATGAGAAGCTTTGCTGCCCTGTAGCTTGTGTATTGTCCCATAGAGTTTTGGTGGCTTGACCTGCTCTTCAGTCTGTTGACCCTTGTCTTTCTGCTTAAGCTTGTGCCTGTCTGATGCTAATTAGAGCACTGTTTTCAGTTGTGTCCTCCTGAAAACAGGAACTTGTCCAAAAACCACATTGGTGGTCCCAGAGTGATGCAACACGTTTTCCCTGTTGCCCTGCCTGCCTGCACTCTGAGCAGTTACCATACAGGCTGCACTATGCAGTTATTAAGCGATGAGGTTAAGATATCAAGTGCTCAAACACTGAAGCATTGGCTTGCTTTCCGAATATCTGGATAACACACTCATAAAGAAGTTATGCTGGTGTCCTGCCTATCTGCAGTCACATTCTGTTTTTTTTTTTTTTTTT
>VXBX01009292.1:522224-619280 GCA_013400415.1 Scytalopus superciliaris | reverse complement strand
TTTTTTTTTTTTTTTTTTAAATGTAGCTGTCGATTCAAAACACAGAGAGAGTGCTGTATAAAAGACTATTATGTTGGAGATTCAAATAGTGCAAGACTTTTTGTGTGCTGGGCTGCCTTTGTATTCTTTTTAAAAGTAGTATAGAGGAACTAATAGGCATTTGGTGTCAGGGCTTCACAGAATAACTTGAATATTTTACAGCAGCTGGATGAATAGAACAAAAAACAATATATAAATTACCCTCAAATGACCTGTTTCTAGCCTTTCCTTGTCATTGGTTAAAACTATGAGTCTTGCGAATAGAATTATTTGTTTCTGAATAATTAGTATAACATTGTTATATTGCACACATCGACTGTATATATCCTGTAAATATATTATCAAATACTTTGATAGAAAACAGATTTGTCTGAATCTGTCTCAATAAGGTAAGTGTAGACTTGACAAGTGTCCTTAGATAGCTGGGATGGCTTGGAAAGCATACAAACTAAAACTTGTGTTCATAGTTTTCTGTATTTTTCTTTGAGTCACCATTTCCTAATTTGAGAAAGGTTGGTGATGGTGGCTTTCAGAAACTGTAGACACTGATTTTTTGTTCTGTATTGTTTTGTTTTATTTTTCATGGTCAGTGTTAAGAGTGAAGTAATGAAGTTTGCTTATTAGTCCATCATAATTTGAGAACTGTTTTAAAATTCTAAACTACTAGTTAGCAAAGGCACGGAAATTAGTTTCTGTTAGATTGCCTTATGTATGCATCAAATGAAAATATCCATTCCCAAAATCAGCTGAAACAGTTTTAGATGAATATTTAAAGGTCTGTATAGTTTGCTCAGTCAAGGAAATAGTCTGCAGAAACGTGAAAAATGTGGCAAGTTTTAATTTCAGAAATTTTGTTAGTGAGACCTAAATGCTTTATTGAGCGAAGTTTGTGAGCAAAGAGGACTGTGTAGAGTCTGTTTTTAATTGGGAGCTGTGGGCCTTATTATTTGGAAGTGATTAGACAAAGCTCAAAGACAAGGCTAAAAGATCCAGTCAGCTAAAATGCAAAACTTACTTCCCTGCTGACTGTTTTTAAAAATTGCAAATAGCAACCTGGAATGCAACAGGCTAAGGCTGATTATTATTCATAGATTCATAGAATATCCTGAGTTGGAAGGGACCCACAAGGGTCATTGAGTCCAACTCCTGGCCCCACAGGAGAGCCCCAAGGCTCACACCATGTGCCCAACAGCCTTCTCCAAATGCTTCTTGAACTTAGGCTTGGTGCTAACTAGTTCCCTGTTCAGTGTATGACCAACCCATTGGGCAAAGAAACTTTTCCTAATATCTAATCTAAATATCTGATACAACTTCAGACTGTTCCCTTGGGTCCTGTCACTGGTCACCACAGAGAAGAGATCAACGTCTGCTTTTCCATTTCCTCTCTTGAGAAAGCTGTAGACCATGATGAGGTCTCCCCTCACTCTTCTCTCCTCCAGGCTGAACAGACCAAGTGATATCAGCTTCTCCATATACAGCTTCACCTCTAGACCCATCCCCATCTTCATAGCCCTTCTCTGGATGCTCTCTAGTAGCTTAATATCCTTCTTATACTGTGGTGCCCAAAACTGCACACAATATTCAAGGTGAGGCCGCCCCAATGCAGAGCAGGACAGTCCCCTCCCTTGACTGTCTGGCGATGACCAGGACCCCCAGGTCTCTTCCTGCGGCACTGCTTTCCAGCATGTCATTCCCCGGTCTGTATGTAGATCCAGAGTTGCCGCACCCCAGGTGCAAAATTTGGCACTTTCCCTTGTTGAACTTCCTATGGTTGGTGATTTCCCAGTCCTCTCATTTGTCCAGGTCTCTCTGCAAGACTTCCCTGCCTCTGAAGGAGTCAACAGCTCCTCCCAGTCTTGTGTCATCTGCAAACTTGCTCAGTATCCCTTCCAGTCCTGTGTCCAAGTCATTTATGAAGATGTTGAAGAGCTCAGGGCCCAGGATGGAGCCCTGTGGAACCCCACTGATGTCACCCCATTCACTATTACTCTCTGTGCTCGACCCGTGAGCCAATTGCTCACCCACCACATGATGTGTTTATCCAGCTGTGTTGGACATTTTGTCCAGAAGGATCCTGTGAGAGACACTATTGAAAGCTTTTCTGAAACTCAAAAAAATTATATCAGCCAACTGGCTTCCTTGATCAACTGTGTGGATCGCCTTGTTGTAAAAAGAAATTATGTTTGACAAGCAGGACTTCCCTCAAGAAGTCAACTGTGACAGATGACTGTGTTGTCTTTTAGGTGTTTTTCAATACCCACAAGGATAATCTTCCCCATAATTTTACCAGTCACTGAACTTATTGTGTTATATGTATGAACACAATTACTGTGTTAAAAGTTTCTTGGTGCACTTGAATATTTAGAGAAGTACTGTAATAAGTGGATTGCCAACAGGATTGAAAAAAATCATCTGGTCTTGAGTCATCTTGTTTGTTGCATCAGATTGAAAAATTACTCCACAGAAGAAAAATTTGGGGAGTAAAAGCTTTTTAGTGCATGTATCTGTGGTTTGTAGTGTAGGATGGTGGATTTCATATGTGTGTGCGTTTTATTTCCAGCATCTTTGCTGTTTGTGGTTAGTGCTGAGCTTTCTGTGATACTATCACAGCCCCAAATTGCTCTTAAACAGGAAACCTTGTCCAATTGTTTTTAAAGAAGAGTGCTTTGGCTGATGCATTTAGCATGCACCTTGTCAGTGGCTACAGTTATAAGATATTATTAAGTGAGCAAGAGGAAGAACTCTTAACATAGAAAAATGTCATGACACATAAGGTCTCTTCAGGTGTTTTTAATCACAGTGCTGCTTTCCTCTTCCTAAATCAGCGTGGAGGTTTTCACCCTTCATCACTCTCTGGTTTACAGATATTTTCCTGAATATTACTTTGCTTCCAGACAGCTTCATTTTTACTCTGTTAAAGAAAAAAGCAGTTAGACTCTTCTCTGCATAGAACCCGTAACTCTTTGAACCTGAACATTTTTGATAAAACATGAAGTACTTTTTAATGTTGATTTCAAGATTAGGATGCTGAAGCCATTGGATGTAAGGGCTAACTTAAAAGTTTGTTTTAAAACTTTGGTCTACTTACATGGGAAAATGTACTCAAATATTTTTCCTCTGAAAGTGAGTGAGGTTATGTAAAGAGTAGTGTAAAAATCTCTGGTTTATAGCTAAATATAGACTCCCTAGAGGGTGATTTAAAAAAACTCTGGAAGTTGAGTATTGATACCCTTTGTAATTCTATCTTACTGCATCTGTGGATATTGTTCTTATCTATGTTGCTAATCTTACTAAACTGTTGAAGTCAATATCCTCCAAGAGGTTATTCCATCTACTTCACTTTCTTGCCTCTACTGTGAAAACTGTTCTTTTTAATTCTCCTAAATTAAGAGAGCTCTCTTCCCCCACTAGTTTTCTATAAGGGCACTGTTTCATTATTCCTGCCGCATTCTGAATGTTTTATTTATTTGTGTGTATTTCCAGTGGAGTGGGGTTGGAAAAGATCATTAAATAATTGGACATTTTCCATCCCGTTTTCTCACAGCAAATCAGGTCTTAGTGCTCAGTTATTCTGCAGCTATTCAAACTGTTGCAGAGTAGGTGTAAGCCACGACATTCTAATTTGACAGTGTTTTAGAATTTCTCTGTTGGCTTTTGTACCAGCGTTTTTTTTGTTGGTATAAATGACTGTAGGATGCAAGGTCAGGAAGAGTCAAACTTGAGGCGTAACAGAACCTTTAATACTAAATTTCTAGATCTGCATCTTTTGCTGTGGTGCCTGTGCCTTCAGGTTGTCATTTGTGATGCCTTTTTTATGGCTGTGTTTGAAGTTGTTAATAAGCATTTTAAGTTAAGAAGAGTAAGTTATGTGATGCTAATTATCCACAACATTTGAATTTTATATTATAGCCCTTAAAAACCAGAAAGGCTATTTTATATGGCAGTTCATTGTTTTTTAATGCTAGCTTTTACAAATTCTAACCCCCAAGATGTCATTTCTTTAATAATTTTCCCAACATTCTTCAATCAGGAACTTTTTTTCCCCTGAGTAGTAAGAATGTATAAGGGGTTGTACTTGATCAAATTGCTTATCCATCTAGCTTACTGTTTTGTTCACAGGAATGAACATCAGCTGAGTAGAGATGTGAATGAGAGCAGAGGAAAACACAGTGATACTTTCCTCCAACCATAGTACCAAGTATCTGCATTTTGGTTCTGCACTGAATACCCATAAAACTGTGTGTCAGAGTAAAGTGGAAACCTCACTTTGTATTTCACTTCCTGCATACCATGGAACATTTATGCATATCTATTCCATGGCTTTCTTGTGGTATTTTTTTTCCCATTTGAAAGTTCTCAGTTTGTTTACCTGCTCCTTGTATGAAATATGCCCATCTTTTTCTATCTGTATGATTTCTAATTCCTTTTTTAAGAAAAGGAAAACAGAATAAAGCACAAAAGTATCGAAATAACTAAAGAGGTGTACACATAAGTATATAGCACGATATAATGATTTAAAAAAATATCCATATATTCTACTCAAACTTCATAATAAATGAGCATTAAAACTCCAGCTTAAGAATATTTAATAACTCCTGAGATTTTTATTTTCTTCATAGGCAATAGCTAGGTCAAAGTTCATTACTTTCTACATAGGTATACTCAGGCTACGTTGCTTGACTAAGTGTACATCTATAGAATACATTAGGATTTATTAGAAGTGTATTTTTTCATGTAATGAGTTGCCTGCAAAGTATCATGAGGGCTTTCTGCAACTCTTTAGAGTTGGCATTAATTTTTACTATTGTAAAACCCAGCTAACCTTGTCGTTTTCACTGTTACTGCTTTCTGCCCCTACTCCCATTTTTCAATAATTGGATAAAATAGGGAACAACGGAAGTGATTTTTCTGTCTTTCTAAACACATTGCAGCGGGTGTTAAGAATTTATTCTGAGCCTTTCATAAAGTTTATATGTTTGTTCTACCTGCCTTGTTTTAAATGAAAATAGCATTTTCTTTTAATTTCTTTCTTACATGGCAGCACTGAACTCTTGATTTTTTTTATCAAAACCAGTGTACGGGAGTGGAAATTGACTGTTTTTGGAAGAAATTACCAAAGCCGCATCTGTTAGCATGAAAGCAAAACTTTAGTTTACTTATTAGCACTATAATACATGTATTTTTTTATTTTAATCTTTCTTCTATTGCATTTAGCTCTGTTTGAAAGTATTAGAAGATCTGATTCTCCTTTTGTCAAATACTTATATCAGAATATTCATCCGCATAACATACTCCCACTTTATACAAATTAAAATAAGACTTACTAGCTTACTTGCACCAGACATAATAGTGAACAGACTTTTGAGAGAGAAACTGTAAACTCAGGAGTGCACATGCAATTTGTCTTTCATGAAGGTACATGTGCTTTATTTAAATATGAAGTAAGATTTACCTCCAGCTTAGTTTTGCTAGGCTGCTTGGGAACTTCACACAGTGCTGTTTCATCTTGACTAACCTACATAATTTCCTGCCATCAGCATTTTTTCCACCTCCTCTAGGTCATTAATAAATACATGGAGCAGTGTAAGTCCCAGCACAGCTCCCCAGGGCACATCACTGTTAACTTCTTTCTGTGCTGAGAGCCTGCCATTTATTAATACTCCTTTACTTCCTACCTGTTGGCTGGCTTCCAGGCTATGACAGGACTTCACTACTCACTCTGTGGTTACCAAGGTTGTGTTTTGTTGTGTTTATTTTTTAAACAGCCTCTGATGCAGGACATGTAACCTACATTCAGGCCTTCTTCCTTGTCCAGTGTTTTCTTAACTCTCCCAAAGAGTTCTAAGAGTGGAGAGAGGCAATATTTCATTTGTAAGGTCTGTACTTCTTTTCATCCCTGCAGTGCTCATCAGAATGCTTTATATCTCCATGTAGATTCAACCTCATGATCCTCAACATTAAGTTATTTTTTACTTTTAAGTATGCCACAGCCATGGCTAGGCTTCGCGAACGAAGATTTGAGAAGGGCTCTACCCACGTTTGCTGCAAGCGCGCTGGTGGCTAAAAAGGCCAATGCGTGATAGGCAAGTACGGTCACAAAAGGCACAGTGGAAANTAGTCTGTCCAGTGGATGTTTAGTATTGTCCGGAGGCAGCGCTGATGGAAGCGCTCGAGGAGTTGCAGGTGGTGGCGATAGATGGCCCAGGATTCAGAGCCATAAAGAAGAGTGGACAGTACAATGGCTTTGTAGACCTTGATCTTTGTACTTTTCTTCAGGTGTTTATTGCACCAGACTCTTCTATGGAGTTTTCCAAAAGCTCTGTATGCCTTTGCTAACCTGTTATCTATCTCTTTGTCAATTTTACCATCTGAGGAAATGATGCTTCCCAGATAGGTGAACTGCTGGACTGACTTAAGCTCTGATTTGCCTATGGTGATGTGGGGATGGTGAAAGACTTCCTGAGGTGCAGGTTGATAGAGGACTTATGCTACAGCATACCCTTCAATAAAAGAGGGTAAGCAGAAAACAATAGTTCAAGTTGATGGTGTGTGGTAATGAATGATGCAGCTAGATAATTTCCAGAGAATGAGTATCATTCAGTTTATTCTCATGCCTACTGGCAAAAAAAGTGAAATTATGTCTACACAGGTTAAGGCTTTTTTCAGTTACCTTTTTATTGTAAAGAATAGACATTTGGTTACTGAAAATTGCACCCTGATAGTAATTTACAGCATTTTAATCTTCCTGAATAAAAGAGCTTCTTTTTTTCTATATACCATAATTAATTCAGCAAATAGGAAACTGTAAAATAGTTTATTTTTGAATTTGGCAATATTACAGTGTTTCTTTTATGCAGTATTTCTCTTCTATAGTACCATCCACTTGGCTTTGTTTTTACTTTCTTGGCTTTTCACTCCTTTCAACAGTTAACATAGTTGATATTTTTTATTTTGGGTTCATTTCACACTTCCTCCTGATTCTCTTAAATGGGAGAGCTATGCAGGCTGTTCTCTTGTTTTAGCTGAGTTGCAGTTTGTAGAAAGAAAAGCTGTTTGTTTAGCAGCAAGCTTAGATGTAGTAAGTGTTGTAGCTGGTGTGTAGAAAAGCAAAGCTGGGCTTATCTTTGTTGAAACATTTCAGAGCATTGCCACTGTCAGTTGAAATTCAAAATCGTCAAAATTCTGTCTTCTGTCTATTCTAATATAATGTAAACTTGCCACATTGGTACTTCATAGGAGACCATGGACAAGTGCTTTGCAATCACAGGAATTGTGTGCGCATAGAGTAAATGTTGCCATATGCAGACCCCTTACTAGTTTAGTATTTAGAAATTTGGATTATTTGGGGGCAAGTCATTGGTATTTTAAAGCATGATGCATGTGTTAAATACTTGAATTTCTTATTTGATGTTATTTAGATTACATACTTTTTGAATTAAGGAAAAAGCGTGGATGAAAGGAAGATGGTCTGCAACAAGATCATGTGATGGTGTATTTGGTATATCCTTGTGTTTCATTATTTAAATGCATTGTGGCACCAATTACGTGAGTATATATGGGAATAGAAGTGTGTGGATCACTGAAAACTTGGTTTTATTTAGAAAAATACTTTAAAAGCAGAAGAATAATGATTTTATACTAAATATTATGATGCGTGTGGGGAAAAAATAGCTTTGAAGAATGGGGAAGTCTAGTTCTGTTTATAACTTGATAATAAATTTCAATGTGAGAAGGCTGCTGGGAAGCTGAAGACCTTGTCCTTTGCCTTAATTTTCTTAATTCTTTGTAGAATCTGTTCCTTTGAGAAATATGTAGGTAATATAATTTACTTAGTGTTTGAGGTAACCAAGTAAGTAATCCATAGTAGATTGCTTTGGCTGTTGAGTGCTACTGCTTTTCATCTTGATATGCTACTTGAAGGAGCAGAGATACATGGTACATATGAACTAGTGTCTTAAATGTCTTAAAGCTTGAAGCTGTTCCACGTCATCCTCCCTACCTCTCCCGAGTGAGGTACCATGTTCCAGCTGAAAACACCCAACGTTCTCGATAATTAAGGAAACAGAGAGGTTGTAGGTGTTCTGCACTTGCTCCAGAGTTGTGAGGGGTTCCAGTTGAGAACAGGCTTTGTTGTATAGCATGTAGTGAAATCATATCCAATTCCAAGACCTTATGCTGAAGAGATTCATTCAAATAGATGAAGGGATAAGGTAGTGCAAACTAAATACCCTTTCCCCCCTCCCGCCCCGGAATGTCGTGATGCTGTTCCTCAGCACTTGAAGATGGCAGACTACTATCTTCATCCTGTGAGTGCAGTCAAGAGGGGGGCTCACCTTGAGGAGAGCTGATGCTTGAGGGAAGTCGTTCAGTTAGGTACCTGTGCATGGAAGATGCAGATGTTGGGTGTAAGAGTTGATGCTTTTAAATACTCCTTTAGAAGACTCAAGGGGTAAGTTAGAGGAGGGTTTTATGAGTTGTTTCATCCTGATTGTGCTGGGAGCCCAGCAGTAGGGTTGAGAATCATTATGGGCCTGCAGATGCTGAGCTGGAACACACATGTGATCAGTCTGAGATGACAGGTCCTTTTGGACAGGTACATTTGCACTGCTTAAGACATGAAAGGGATTTTAATTCTTCATTTTCCTTCATCGCAATTACAAACAAATCAATTTCTCTTGGTTTCTTCCTGTATTTCAGTCTTGGTTTATGCTTCCAGCTGTTTTTCCTCCCTTACCTCACATGTCTTGATGGTAGCAGGGAAAGGTGGCTATGCAGGTCTTTATGATTGTCTGGACAGTCCTCATTAAGGGAATATAATTGATCGTATGTGGCTCCAAGCAAGTGGTGATGTACCTGGAGTTGGGGAGGGGGGTGTGTGTGTGTGTGTGTGTTGAGGGGTGGCACAGCACTTCCTTATTTGTTTGGTAGTTAAGAGCTTCCAGGATGGGCAGACTTTCTGCAGAGCTTTTGTCTGCTGTTGTTCACTTGCTTTTGCTGTAAAGTTTGTTTCATATTTTTGTTTCTGCTGAAAGTTCTCAATAAGATATGCTTATTTACACTTAAATCATTCTATCCTTCTGGCCAAAAAGTAATTCTGTATTTTCACAATAAAGTAATAATATTTAAAAAAAAGCATAATAGTCTTCTGGGTCATTTGTTAGAGAATGACATCTTAGAGGTCAGGGCAGGCAAAGAGCTGCTGTTACATTGATTTGGAATGCCACAGAGTGTTTCTTGAAGGCTGGAAGTCATTACTTTTACAGACCTGTTATGTCTTATGTGCTCAGCATAAGCTTACTCTTTTGGCTCTTGCTGTATGCTCTCCTGCTGTGGTCCAAATGTTTCATACACTGGCTACACAGCCTTACTTCCGCCTTGTATCAAACACAGCTGACTCACAGATCTATGACCTTTCACTGATCTACTAGTGTAGAGTCCAGAAATGTGGGAGGGACAGAGGAGCTCTGTTATGCTTTGGAAAATGTGCTATAAGAAACATTCTCAGTACCAGCTTTATAAGGTAAGCATTCCCTTTTATAGGGTCTAATTTGCCTTTGGCAGGACAACCTCACAACTCTCTGCTTGGGTTGCGTTGTGAAGCCATGCATAAGTGTGTGTTTGTTGTGTGAATAGATGTCTTTTTCCCTGGATGCTGCTTCCATGGAATGATGTGTTAGAATCTTATGGGAGACTTCTAAAAACAGGGGACATTTGCATTTGTATAAAATCATTTGGATAAAAGTCCTTTCGAGCTAATCTAGGAAGGAATTGAACAGAGATGTCGTTGCTGCTTTTTCAGAAAGTACTGAGCTGCCACTTCTTCTGTAGTCTGAATAGAGAGGTAGGGAATGAATTTAAGAGAAAGTTTAAGAAAACAGCAGGAATTACCAGAAGGATTACAGGCCTAATTCAAACTGATTAGCTCAAAAATCGATGAGAAATTAAGGATGCTAGTACTGATACACAGGTCATTAAAATAGGTTGTTATCTGTATGCACTCTGTATTGCTTTTTTTACTTTTAATTTTGTTAACTGAAAAGCCTTTGCTTTCCTCCACCTGCTGCTTTTTCCAGACACTCTCTGAACATAATGAAAAATGTATGCATCTTGTTTTCATGCTTAAGAAGATTTTTGTGTGCCATCTCACTTGGGGTGCCATAAAAATGTTAGTAGCTTGATAATTGCAGGCTTCAAGTAAGTGGTGAAACATGAACATTTCAGATACTTGGACTGGAAAGGGGCAAACAAGATTTGTTTTTCTAACAATAAAAGTGGTGTTTTGGTATTCTGCTAATGCACAATCCAATATTTACAAATAAATTATATATGTGTGAGTAAAGAATTTTTCTGTACATATAGGCAGGCACTGTACATATTTGCTCAGTAGCAACCACATCCAAACTGCCATCAAGTGAACCAGATTTTAAAGAAATTAATGGGTAGCATACTGCCTGATAATTTGTTGTTGTGTTGGTCATAGTCATAAGCATGGAGCAGCAACTCTTGCATTGTATATGGAATTTTTAAAGCCTATAACTTATTTCATGTCCTACAAGGACACAAGGAGTCTGAAAGGAGAGTTTGGCATGAAATGTGATTGTTTGCAAAGCCAGCTGATTAATTGCTGAACTTCCATTTTTCATAGTTCTAGGCTATTCACATAAATCCACATCTTTCTGAAGCTAATTCATTATCGAAATCCCACTTTCATCAGTGAAGCAAGACTCAGATATGCACTTTCACTTAAATCTTAAACACTCTTTTACATGTCTTTTCAATTTTTCTGCCCTGAAATGTTGTTCAGTGGAAATATTAGCCCCAAATATTTTTCTTCCAGAACTGTTGTGTTTGCTTAAGTAGGATTTTATTTCTCTCCACCCACAATGAAAGAAAGAAAATTCCCAAACAGGACCCTCTACAGAAATGATTGCCTTCAGTGCAGATCTCAAATGGAGGCCCAAACACTGAGCTGCTATTTTTCTTTTCAGTAGGAGAAAAACATATAATGTCTTAATGATATTACTCACACACTTCCCATTAATGATATAATCTCTCTCCATTCCATCAAACTAATGTCTTCCAAAGAAAATAGATGCAGGAGAAAGGGAGGAGGTATGACTATTTGTAATTATTTTCATTTGTCAAGCAAATAAATGCTTGTTCTGTCTTCATTTTACTTCTTGGATTTAAAACCGAGTTCTCTATTAACAATGTATGTGTACCTACATCTGTATAACATTTGAGCTCCTCATGGTCTTTGTAGTACTCACCATTATAGCAAGGTAAATAATTTTCTTTTAATTTAATTGCTTTTAATGCTTTCTTACAAAGGAGTTATGGGTCAAGAGGTTTTTTTTTTAAAGTTGCATACTTAAAGAATTTCTCTGTGTATTTCAACAGGCATTAGAATTGTAGTAATCAGAGTTATGGGACACCACAAAGGTACTGATGGGTACTGGTCTGCTTAAGCGATGTTTCATTAGACCACAGAGGTAACGTGTTTGATTAAGCCAGCTCCAAAAGCTTCTTCTACTTGTGAGATTTCTGTTGGTCTTAGGACTTCAGAGGCATAATTTCCTGCTCTTCCAGATGGTTTCAATGTGACCTGAAGCTGCAGCAATCAGCTGATGTTAAGGGACAATCTTATTACCTTTCCCCCTAACAAGATGTACAGCATGCACCATTTAAGCAGTGAACTGGCAACAAATTAAATAGTTGTACTGTTCATGACAAAACCTTAATTAATAAAATCTGACTCAAAGTGAGCAAGGCTGCCTGTAGGCACATCCTTGTGATTAGATATTTAAAAGAATCGTGGGAAATTTTTTCATATATTGAAATTCAATTATTCTTTTTTTGGTCCTGGGTTTCATTCTTGCTTTGAATAACCCCAGAGTTCTGAAAACAGAGTTGTGTGCTAAAATATTGCCCACATTGTTCTTTCTGTCTGTAACTCACAGGGGTTTTATTTATCCCCTCTGGTTGCTTGCTGCTTTTTTCCATGCCCTGTTGTTGATGTTGTGGAATAAATTATCCTGTTAGAGGGTTAAAAAAACTTGTATAAATAGTGCAGAGTGGAGTGCTGGTTTTTCACCTCTTTGTTGTGAAGCATGGTCAGGTGGAGGATACTGACAAGGAGATGGGACACTATGTAAAACACCCAACGTTGGTCCTTTCAAGCAGAACCATTTTTTCTGTTGAGGACTTAGCAGTGCTGTCCAAAAGTGATGTTTTTCTCCAACTGTACTGTTTAATGTAAGGCTGACAAACGTCTCTTCTTGATTTGATTATAGGTGAAGGAATCTATTTTTCACATTGATGATGGCTATGTAGGCTGTGTATAGCAGGTGGATGCAGTAGCACATGTGCTTATTCCAGGTGACCTTTCACACTTCAGAGCCTAGAAACTTTTACAATGCAGTATGAAAACCAAAAAACATGTTGTTCAGGAACTGATGGTAGGGAGGAAGAAGAAGGTAATTGGGAAGCTGTTATGGCAACTTCTTTTTTTAGTGCAATGGATTTTTTGAGAAATGAAGATGCTAGCATATTTGTTACTCAGCTAATAAATGTTGACCTCTAAAACATGATTCAAAGTTCACAGTGGTTAAAGCAATCTCATTGCCCTCTATGGCTTTTTGGGTCATGGCAGCTGAAAAGACTCTCGGACTTCTTGCCCTTTCATTTGGGAATTGTGATTTCATGGGGGCTTCCTGTTCCTGTGAGGTGACTGCTCTGAGTTGACTTCATTCAGAATTGATTACAGAAACAATTTGAGGCTGTCCATGCTTTTAGTGTTCTATTCAGTGCCTAATAAGTATTTTTCAGGCTTTTTATAGACAGTCAACTTTAAAAATATAAAATGCTTACATTCAGTATGATGAATGGGGATTTAGCTAAACTATTCTTACTAACATGAACTGAATGCCTTACTAAAGGCATTATGTAGTATTTTACACTTTTGAAGTTCTATACTAACATTAGTTTTCAAAACACCCCTGGTACAGTACTGTAGGTGAGAAATTTGGTGTCTAAATACCCATCAGCAGTACTGAGAATGTCCCCCAAGGATATAAGAAATGAGTGAACAAAGACGTTATAAATTAAAAACCTGCTTAATTTAGTTTAATCTAATTTGCTAACTCTAATTTCTGTTCATGCAGAACAGTAGATGACTGTGCTTGCTCTTAAGACTCCTGGCCTTCCTGGGCATAACGAGACAGTAGTATGAAAGAAACAATTCCACATTTCTTTGCTTCCTCCCCCCTAAATTATGCTGACTGGTTTTTGCACAAATATATTTAATGTGTTTGTGATACCTAGAGAGGGATATTGGAAGGTGTGAAGTTTACGCATATGCTGAAAAACGCCATAAAACAACAATGTACTTGATGATAGACCTGTTGATGTAATTGGGGAAAAAAGAGAGGGGTGTGTGTTCACAACAGCTCAGTCAGATGTAAAAGTTTTCTGATCTGCATTTAGGAGCAAGAAGAAATCCCTAGCCAGACTATTAAAAACTGATACAAAAAATAAAAAAATGCAGGTAGCTTGAAATTTGATTGCTTGCTTAATAGAGTGTTTAAGCTCCTAAGAGCCAACACCTCATCATAGATCAGCACTTGGTCAGAGAGAAGAACTCTATCACTCCAACTATCAGCAAAGAAAAAACATTATTGTCACGTGAATTGATTAATTTCTAGATTAATATAGCATCTCTTAAAACCCAACCAATCTTTACCCCACCTACAGTTGCCCATAAACTCACCACTAGCACAAAGGAGGGTAAAGAGGAAAAAATGAGAAAAATTAGATGTAGTAAAATGTCTTTGCTTTTTTGCTATTAAGGAAAATATGGGAGGGAGAATTCTTCTGTTACAGTAGTGGAAAGGAAAATCTCTGTCCAACATTTAGTTTCAACTAGTCAGGCCCTTACTCTTCCTAAATCATACTCTTTCTAAAATGAAGACATTTTCATATAAATATAAAAAAAGTTACTATATCTGGTAACTCTCTGCAGACCAAGGTCATAATAGTGACTATCAAAGGCAGTTGCATACTGGTATTTTTGTTTATGACCTCTTGAGCTGAGAAAGTCACTGAGTAATTTATCATAGATTAGTTTTTCTGACACAATTTCTTTTCCTTCTAAGCTCATCTGTGACAGACCACTCACTCTGTTTTGAAAGGTGCACAGGGAAGCTTTGAAGTGAAGCATCATTTTGTTGACTGAAAGGAAGTTTAAACATAGTTGTTTTGAAATGGTTTTGTAAGAGAGGAAAAATGGCATAAAGATGTCTTCCCCCATTTAATTTTGCTCATTTTAAGAGCAAGTTTTGGCTTCATGAGAGCCCTCAGAATGTAGGGGTTTATACAGAGTGGCTAAACTGGGAAATCAGAGAAAGAAATACATGTGTCTGTGGCTGCATGCGTATATGTGGCTTTTTTTAAGGCCAGCTAATTTCACTCAATCAAAGCTGAAAAAGGGGGGTAAAAACTTTCTTTAAAAAGTAAGTGATTTGGAAAAAAAAATCCCAAAGATTTATTGGATGGAATTGATGTTTCGGATGGCAGTCATATATTTGGACTACTTGATGGGTTTGTATTAGAATTTGATGTCTTTAGCATGGGGAAGTAATTGTATTAATTAATGTGTGACTTTTTTCCCCCCCAATGTGGTTTAGTAATCCTACCTTCTTAGATGAAAATGGGAGAACACAGAAGCCAAGAAAAAATAAAAAAGCTGGAGAAGAGGGAAGTATCTTCCCATCTGATGTAGAACTGAAGAAATGTTAAAAGGTTTGACCAGAGAGAACAAGTCTGAAGTCTTAGAGCAGAAAAATACTTGCGGCTCAGAAACTGTAATTCTTGAAATTACAGTGTTTAAAGGCAGTTTGCCATTATAGTATTGAATGTTTTTTGTACATGAAAGCATCACTTAAAAAAACCCAAACCTGAATGTTAGATTCGTGCTGCTGCTGTAATAATATTCCTTTAGAACATCTTTGTTTGGCTAGGTGACTCTGACAAAATGCAAATCAGCCAATAAAACATCAGTCCTGTAAAAATAATTCTGTACAGGAATATTTGTCTTGGAATGCTTGAGCTTTTATTTATACTAACTACTTTACCCCATGAGCTGAAGAGGTTTTGGATTTCTACTAATTTGGACTTTTCTCCTGAATTTTAGTTTCTAGTAGCTGTTACTGTACCATTTCCTAGAAGTTGGGGAATTACAGAATCCTCTATGTTTAAAAAGATCTCTAAGACCATTGAGTCCAAGTCCACCACTAAATCGTGTCCCTAAGTGCCACATCTACATGTAAATGAGATCTAGGATATTGGTGACTATATTAGTTACTTGGATTAAAAAAAATAATCCTCAGCAGATACATATAAGTTATTTTTCTGTAAAACAGGATCTGTTTTACTCTTAGAAAGAAGTTGGCAGATTAGATAGTGTTAATGGCAAAACAAGGAGATGTGAGTTTGCATCATAATATCCCCTTGGCAGTGAATATTGAAGTTCAGAAGATGATCATTCTGTCATCTGACCGTAACCACGCTTTGAAAAGGGCTAAGTGGCTGCTTAAAAAATAAACCACGTCACTTTATTGAGGGTGTTGAAAAGTGGTGTTCTCTGCCTTTATGAGTCTAGCTATTATGTCAGTTTTACTACTGCTGGCCCTGCAGAACAGGTACAGTCATGGGAGGCTGAACTAGTTCGTACATCACCTGGAGAATTGCTAATGAAGTTCCAGCTGCCAAATTCTGCCTGCAAATTAAAAGCATAGAACAGTTTCACCTTGTTTATGTGGCTATTTAATATTCTGCTTTGCCTTTTAATTTCTAATGAATCTGCTTGCTGCTCCTAAGCCTTACTCTTGTTTTTATGTTTGACTCAAGCTGGTTGTCCTGTACATTAATTTTGAATGTTATTATTTTGGGCACTGTAGATGTACTCCTATGCATGTCTTGTTGAGATCTATAATGTTTAGCACTGCATTGCATAAATGTCATTGCAGTTGTAATTAGTCCACCAAATCTTTGCTTATAAGGCAAGGCTATATAAGCTTCAAAGGGGAACAGCTTGATTTGCAGAAACCTGATTGATTTTGTAGAGCTAACAGTTGGAGATGGGTAACTTCTTTTTGTGGGCACATTCGATCTGGATTAGAAGGCTATAAACCTAGAACCAGTCAGTAATTTTCACATTTGCTTTTCCAAGAGGAAATGCTCTTTCATTTCTGGTTAAATGGCACATAATTAAAAAACTATGATAGGTGAGGGAATATGTCTATGTCCAATTATGAATTCCTCTGTTTTATGAATAGGAGCTATGATTGCAGCCATCAGTGTGGATTAGAACTTCCATCTTATAGCGGAAAACATGCCATGTCTGAAGACTTGAAGAAGGGGACATAAAGGGAGTTATTGTCAGTGGTAGCTGTAAGTTTGTAGGACATGGATTGCTCAAGGCAGTCAGTTGTTTTTTACATAATTTCTGTCCCTGTTGGTCTCTAGCATGGGAAATCCAAGTGAAGTGCAAGAACAATGCAAGGTATGTTAGACTGCTCTTAACACAGGTGTTCAAGGACTGGAATTCAACAACTTCAAGAGAGAAATAGGGGCAGACAGAAACTGGCTTCCCTGAATTCTAGTTCTAGGTAAGAGCCTTGCAGTTGCTTCCTGTCTTGTCTTTCCTTCTCCCAAATTAATAATGAGTTTGATGAAGGGAATGGTTGAAGTTTGAGCAATTCAGGGTTATTTATGTGGTCAGGGTGGTATTTTACTGCTCAAGAAAGAGGGTGGGAACTAAGCAGTGACTGGGTTCTGCCTTGCTCCAGCCCCATGGGAGCATGCAAGATTCATTGCACTTGTGCTGTTCTCCAAAACTAAAATCCTCCGTTGGAAAAGCTGTAACAGAAATACTTTCCTACTTTCCCTCCCTTGCCTCAGCTACTAAAATGAGAAAAAGTAGTGCTCCATAGCTCTTTGTTTGCAAGAGCTAAAAGCACCTGGTTTTAAGAAATCAGTTGCAATACAATAAGGATTTCAGTTTATATAAAGAGCTTCTTTATTAATATGATCTAATTAATTATAACCACCTCTGCAATGTGAATCTTTGCACCATCTTTCTCACTGTAAGTCTGTGCCTGTAAAAATAGTTCAGATGTTATTACTGCATTGTTCTTTCTGACCTGTTGCAACTTCTCTACTGAAGTATTTCTGGCTATATTTGAAGAACAGTTATCCACTTAAGCAAGTTTTTTTTGTAGTAATGCTAAGTAGACAAAACCTGAAATATGTACCAAATATATTTTTATAATGATATATAGAGAGAGGTCTTTCTGTATTTGTGAGAGTTTCAGGAGTACTTGGGAGACATGCCAATATTTGAATATTTTTTTAATTTTCCCCATAAAATCATGCTCCTAAAACCAAGCAGTAATTTATGTGTATTATCAACACCAATGACCAATTTTCTTTGTCGTCTTCCCAAACATGGATATCTGTGGATATATACTTAGGTCTGATCTGAATGGCAGAGATGACAGGGGTTCTGCACTTACACGTTCATTTGTATAGGAGTTTGTACATCACAACAATAAAGTTTTGTTTCCCAGAATCGAAAAAGAAATCCCCAACAATCCATGCTTATAATTTCCTAGTAGAAAAAAATCAGAAGCCTAAAACTAAAAAGTCTAATTATAATTAATTGAAAAGGTCTTCTGTAGAAGCTAGTGGCAGTGATTTGCATAAATTCTTATTAAGGTGAATAATGTATTTTCTTCAAGATCCATTAAACAAGCTGTAATCAGTTGAGCTTGAAAAAACATCACCATGAAACTTCAGTTAAAGTAATTACACAGCATATATTTAAGTCCTGAAAAATTGCAAAAACAGATCTAAGAGACATCAGCATCCTTCAGACAGTAAGAAGCCATGTAATAAATACCAAGAGGAAGGGTGGATTGTTTTTCCTGGATTTAAGTTAATTCCAAAAAGGCAAAACATGTCTGATGGGAGGGAAACACAGTGGGGTGTCATATCAGAGTGAGCTGTCTCACTCTCAAATTATTTTTGTGCTATTTTGAGGAAGAAAACCTAATGGACTGCAGGTATGCTACAAATATCAGTACTTACCACTTCCACCGTAATGAATACCCTACTGCAGGTTTGGCTTTTTGTTTTCCCCTTCCTTTTTGAACAGTTAAGGAACAGCTGGCCATTAAAACATTTACATATGTATGCAAACTAAAATTTTGTGTATATTTCTATCCTCTTTTCAGGATTATTTCAGATGCAGTCTTTCAAATCACAGGTGCTAACTGGTTAGATGCATTGTCTTTACCCTGTGTTTAATTAACAACTTCTCTTTCTGAGTTAGTCCGTTTGGTGATAGGAGCTGTGTGGAATTCAGTTTGAGCAACCATAACTTATTTTAGCATTAACTTGTTTTAGCAATATTTGTATGCCAAGAAAGGCGGAGTTTCAGGAACTCAGTGTGTCTGCTATTCTTGGCAATACTTTCCTCTCTTTATTTAAAGCCATAAAGAAATGAGCACTTTATAAAAGGGTTACTGTACCAACAGTAATAATTCAGTTTTATTAATTGATTTTTATTATTACTGAGGGGTGCACTGGATCCCTTCCTTGGCATTTAGTGAGAAGTCATGCTTTTGTACCCTTTTGTGTTGCAGAAGCCAAACTGAAAACTTCAGACAATACCACTAAATCAACTATCTAAACCGGCAGTTCCTCAGTTGTAGTGTGTATATGTATACATACACACTTGTATAAAGAAACACACTGTTCAAACTGGTAGTTGACCGGGCTGGAACTGGTATTGCTGGAGTTGGTACATGGCAACCTTTATTATGACACCTGTTCAAAGAAAAAAATCATCACGATTTGGTTGCTGCTTTCTTTTGTTTGATATTTACAGTCTGAAATAGAGACATGGGGCCAAGATTTCCAGAATGGAACAGGATGACTGCTATTAGTGACTTTTATTCTCTTTATTTGTATAAATTTGACACTTACTGTCCTTTAGAGAAACTTTTTATGGTAGATAGCAGTACCACCAGCAAGAAAACAGTTTAAGTATGACTTTTGTTATGTGTGATAGCAAGTTTGGAACATCTTTCCTCCTGCTGATCATTTGGCATTTTTTTCCTTGTGGATTTGTCTTACTTGAAAGACCTCAGCTGTACAGGTTGAAATAGGATACACTGATGCTTTCTTGTACTATGAACACCTTCCTCAATTGAAGCTTCTTGATTACTTTTGGGGCTCTGGAGCCCAGAATGAAAAACTCATGACATGTTTATTTAGTAGCAGCATGTCCTTAAGACTATTGTCAGTGCCAGTTATTTTTGAATGTTCAAATCAGAATTTGTTTCTGATGTCCCCATGTCATTGTGGTATTCCGGATAACATGAGTTAGTTGTTACAGCTTCTTTTTGTGACCCTGAAGAAGACAGGTGAAAAAGAGGTTATTTATTAAAAAAAACCCCAAACAAACAAAACCAAACAAAAAACCCCATAAACCCAAAAGACTCCAGTGTGGTGGCCTGGAGTACTTTCTTTGTTTTGAGATAATTTTCACCATTATTTCTTGTTTTATTATTTTGAACAGTTTGTGTATTTCTTTTGTCTGTGGAAGAGCTTTTAAGTTCTTTATTTTACTGTTGTAATTAAAATGCACCCAAAATGTTGCATAACTCATCTGTACAGGAAAATATACATGAAAATATCACCAGATAAAATCTGTTGTGAAGTTTTTCTCTGTTGCTTCAGTTTTTGACGATTTTACATCTTTTTTAAAGAGCTAGTATCCCGAGGCTAACTGGTGCATGCTAAGATTCACTTGAACAGTTCCTTTAAATATTATGGGAGGTCTATAAGTGATGGGTGGCCCAAAACCCAAAGTCACCCTTCTACTCAAATAAACACACAAAGAAAGTATGTGCAAGACCTTTAACTCTTACAGGAGCTTGGCTGTGTGCCATGCTTCTGACTTAATGGAATGGCTGATTTCAGGGTTGCCTGGGGCCATAACCACAAATAAGCATGTGTATCTCTGAGGTCATTGAAACCAATTTTATATTTTCACAGCTATTGGAAATAACTCACCTAGCGTGATTTATACATAGAATTGCAGAATATCAGCCTACAGAGGTGACCTTTAATTTAAACTTTCACCTGTTTTGTTGGCCAGTAATATTAAATTTAGAGCAGCTTGTGTCTTTAGAAATACTATTTTCTTTTTTTCTCAGAAGTTGGTCAAGCATTCACTGTAACATTGGGATTCAAGCAGAAGTGTCTTCCTGTGAAATAAGGCTAATACTGAACTCTGCTGCAGTTCCCAGTTAGACTCAATTCCATTTCCAGGGGTGGGACTTCCCACTCCTAGCCAGTTGGAAAATGTGATGGTGAGTTTTTGGGTTTCCTGTGGGCTCCCAGTGCCTCTCACAAGCCAGAAGCCACTTCTGTTCCACACTAATTTCTACATGCTTTTGTCCTAAAAGCCTAGGATTGAGAAGGAACTGTATGGGGTGTTCAAGTTGGGTCGAATGAGGTATGTATGAATGATTACATGCATGATCTGGGTAATTTTTTCCAAAATATTGTGGGATAGGAGTATCTTATGTCTCAGCATTTCTTTGGATTTCCATAAAAGAACATGGCAGTCTAGACTGAAATCTTCATATGCCTCTGCTGCCACATTGTCTTAGTGGATGGGATGTGTGAGTTGGACAGCTGTATTATTTATTGACTATGTCACAATTAATTTTGCAGTGTCTTTCTGTGTACCACAACATGTGAGTGACCTGGGAAATTTATGATGCATACACAGCACTGTATTATTTTAAACAAGTAATTTCCTGGGGTAAGAAATAAATCTTGAATTTCTGATTGCTTTGTAGCAAGATCAATGATACAAAAAATGCCCCAGAAAGAGAAGCAAATCTCATAGAGCAGAAACTGCTTATTCCTTATTATGTTACTCCAGGTTGACTTTATTATGAGAAATAAATACATCCTGCTGTTTTATATGGCCTGGCAAACTATAATTTTCTTCATTAAATTTACAGTGGCGAACAGTGCTATGTGAGGCAGCAAAGAGGGACCTTGAACTCTCAAGAAGTAACTTTCCCCAGCATTGTAGGCAATAGATATTCACTTCATTTATACAAAGGTTCAAATGAACTGTTGCTTTTTTGGTTAAAAAAAGGCATTACATTGCTCTTTCTTAAATGATATATAAAACACAAGTAGAGCCCTAGGTGAAAGCAGACTCTGTTCAAGCTCAGACACATGAAGTTGAAGCTGCTTCTCTCCAGGATGAAATGCTGTGTTTCTTCCATCCACATATGAGAAAATGAGATACTTGAATACGTCAGTCTTGTCAATGAATGCAACACAGTACCCACTGTTTTTCTGTTTTTGAAGTCTGAAAGTGCTGACTGACCCCCCCAAGGCAGCCTGTTCTCTGATTCGTTTGGGTCACCTTCATTGCACTGAGTTACATGTTTTTTTCTTAATCTACCCATGATTTTCCCCCCATGTTTGAAGTTTCTTCTTATTGTGATTTCAGTCAGTCCTCCTCCTTTGAACACAGGGGCGAAATTATCACTGTTCTTTAGCAGTGCTGGAATTTTGAAAGACAACTTACGAATTCTGTCTTAGTGAAATACTACATGAATTGTGCTCTGATAAACCATTTTTGTTTGATGTAGACTACTGAAAGAAGCAAACTGTTTACTTTTTTAAAACTTTCATAAACCTTTGTGTGTGATCAGCTTTCCTCCATAGGTCTCTCTAGGCAGAACTTACAGCTGTCATTGTCTAAAGGCCAGTGTTATGAAATACCATAACCTTTTGTGGCGTTTGAGTTTCTCATCTGCCAGGAAAAATGCAGTCCTCTGGTGTGCTGCTGTCAAGGGCAGCTGGACTTAAATGTTACAGTAGGGGAGTTAAACCTAGCCGTTAAATATTGGTTTGATCTTCCAGTAGATCTTTGGACCTTCATTTAAAGAAGGATACTTCTTTGGAAAGTTAAAGCTGCTTGGGGAAAAAGAAAAAAAGCCCTGTAGAAATCACTAGTGGAGAAAAGTGCAAGCAGTTGACTAGCATAGAATTGAAGAGACCTGAAAATCTGGCACTGTTTCAGCTCAAAGCTACCTGCCTTTTTGTATTTCGGTTTGACTTGACTTAGCTCTAGTTTTCTTGTCAGGAAGGTTGATCAGTTATGTGATTCAGGTAATGGCTTCAGCTTACCTGAATTGCTGTCTGAGATCCTTTTTACTTATTGCCTGCCTCCCAACAGCTGTTCTAAAATATAGAAAGGAATGGGTTTTGATTGTTTTGTTTTTATGCCTGGAAGTCTAAAAACTGTACAGAAAGGCTGTTAAAGCTTATGCCAGTTGCAGTTGATTATAAAACCTGCTGGCTTCAGTGACACAAAGTGGAGGTTATTCCAATACCAATGTGAATTAAAGCTAATGTAGCAGAAATCGGGATTTGATCCTGTGTGTTTTGATAACATAATTCAACTAATTTGTCATTTCCTGCCTTTTTAGCTTAATCTTTGACTGCATCCCATAAAATCCTTGAGAGTATGCTGGATGCAAACTTGCATATAATGGCAACAATAAAGCCCATTTTTTCTTCCCCAAAACAATGTGATTAGTCCTCTTGATGTCATTCCCCCAACTGTTACCCACTAACTGGGTGCTCTTAACCATGGAATTAAGAGAAAATAAATTTTATTTTAAACACTGCTGTGATTTCAGTTTCTGGTCTTTCACAATTGCTATGGCATGCCACAAAACTTGCTTTACTCTAGTAAATCCCTGCATCTTGATAAGCTGTTGAACCATCAAGATGAAACAAATCAGTAAAACTAATTTCAACAGTTTTCAGTAGGATCCACGCTTTCCAAATGAGTAGGTGCCAGTCTGCTTTATTAAAAGTACATTTATGAAGGGCGTCCCATGGTGCCTCCTGTAAAGAAGTTGAAGAGCTGGAAATTTCGTAGTATCATAGTATCATTAAGGTTGAAAAAGATCTTTAAGGGCATTAAGTCCAGGCTTTGGCCAAATACTACTGTGCCCCCTAAACCATACCATAGAGTGCTCATTTTTTGGAAGAATTCCAGAGGAGTGACTCTACCACCTTCCTGGGGAAGCATGTTCCAGGACTATGCTGAACAGTCACTCCATTCACTAGAAGTCATTACACATCTTTGTGTGAAAAAAATACTGGTTTTAATTATATGGGTTGTTTTCCCTTTTGGTAGAGTTTAGTTTTCATAAAAATTGGTTTTGACATAACTCTGTAGCAAGTTCCATATTTTTTCTGCTAAAAAAATAACACTATAGAAATGCTTACAGGAACTTGTCTGACATGTCTATGGCAAGGCCTGAAGACAAAGTCAAGCTCCATCACAAATGCTTTCTAGGTAGATTTTAGGCCATCTATGTATTTTGTAGGAATTTTGCAGAATGTGAGAAGGAAAAGTGCTGCACTATTTTTAAATTTGGAATCCTCTGAGGAGCTACTTAAAGAGTTTTAATTGATTCACTGGTGAGTAAACTATCATCACAGAGAA
Source organism: Scytalopus superciliaris (assembly GCA_013400415.1). NCBI lineage: Eukaryota > Metazoa > Chordata > Aves > Passeriformes > Rhinocryptidae > Scytalopus > Scytalopus superciliaris. The sequence continues at coordinate 595,621 of VXBX01009292.1, read as the reverse complement.
ATGTAAGCCTCAACTACGTTAGCATTTCTTGCTGCTTTTTCCATCAAGTTGAGCTTGCTTTGCTTTGTGTGTTTTGTCAGACTATTTCATTGAAATGGCTATACGTCATTTGGTTTGTGATTGTGTAGCTGGACTTCGGAGCTGACTGAGAATAATTTTTTTTTAATCCCCAGGAAGTTTTCCCTTGCCTTCTTATTATTATTTAGTAACTGCCTTTAAATGGGACTATGACTGCAATCGTCTTTGACTGCATATCAAGCAAATTGGTAAACTAGACAAGGAATATAGCAATGACTTTGAAGACAGGTAGTATCTGGAAAAAAAAAAAATTAAGCGAAAGTTGCTTTCTAAAAATGGTACCTTTTGTAGTGTGTTTCTTTCATATAAATAATTGGGCAACTCCTGAGGGCAATGATACTAAAAATGGACAATATTGCAAGAAAAAGTACCCAAGGGTTCTAGTTTCTTGCCATAAAAAATAGTCTTTTAAGGCCTCAGCATAAATATTTGTAAGGTACCAAAATAGGCTTAACCTAAATGGCAAATGCTTATTCTCTACAATATTATTTAAAAAAAAAACCCAAACCCAAACAACCCATCCCACAAATCTGCTAACATGATATTCTTTGGGTAGCAAAAGTGATATAGGGTGTACAATTGGCATGTGTCAGAATATTAGTTTTATGCATTTACGTATCTTATAGTGGGGCTAAAGGGAGGAAAGAGGAGACTTCTTGGAGACAGGAAACTGCTGTGTGGTCACAGATTCCAAGGCTGGTAGTTTGTAGCGTAGCCCAGTCTGTGCTTGCCAATTCTGTGGATAATTAAAACCAGGGTGGGTCTGATGGTTCTCAAAATCACTTGATTCTTACGGTGGGTGACATGAACATGACCAGTGATAGCTGGGTCTGGGATTGTTTGGGTTTTTTTCCCTCTCCCCCAGTAGACATTTCTTCTATATGAATTCTAAAAACAGTATGAATTGACCTCTGTGGAGATGCATACACCAAATTGTGTTCGCTGATTAGATTTCGGCTAATGCTTTTCAGTTAAACCAATAAAACTCTGAAGTTTAGATCAGAGCTTTGTTAATGAAGGGTTGTTTTGTTGCTTAAATAAAAGACTTGAAGAAGGGAACTTACGGAAAAAACCTTGATGCATTTCTTTATCCTTTCTTCCCTCCAAAAAAATAAAGGAGAGCGCCTGTGTGTTATGTTGTGGTTCAGTGGTTTCTCCTCTATTCATTATTTCTATATTTGTATGTGTTTCTGGGTATTCTCTTCAATGCTTCTCTAAAATTAAAAATCAAAATCAGAGTGCTGCCTAAAAATTCTTTCAGGCTTTAAATTTAGAGTACACAAGATTCTGTATAATCTCTTTGAACTTTCTGAAAATGCTATTTTTCAAAATGCTTTTGAAAATGTAATTTTTTAAAAATTAAATGCTAAGCTTTTTTTCTCAGTATAGTCTGCCCCATATTGAGAAGTACAGAGAACTTTATAGTCATGGAACTGATGTATGGCTGATAAACTCTGTTGTGTTTTGCTGCAGTACATGTGCCTCTGTTTTCAGATAATGGCTTAAAATGTGTGTGTCTTGGAAAGGCTTTATGTATATTCAGAGGGTGACCTGTCAAAAAAATAGTTTAATATCCGTACTACTAATCTGGCTAAGAAAATCAACATGTCTACTCTTACTGCTATATTTTCAGGCCTTAAAACTTCTGTCCTTGTATTGTTGTGAGTGGCTGTATGGTGAAGTGGCAAAAATTATTTATGTTTTATTTATTATTTTCAATGGGAAGTGGGGAAGAGAAATAGTACAGTGCCATACTCTACTGCAGAATGGTAAATCTAATAAGGCCTGCTGAGCCCACTTGTATCATCTAAAATAAATTTGAAAAGGGCAGCAGAGGTTCCAGCTATGAATTCTGACCATGCTTCAGAAGCTGGTATTACATACATATATAAAGTAAACAAAGCAGGAGTTCTTGCCAGGCGGTAGTGTGGCATTGAAGAATATTTTAAAGAGCAGCTTTGAATGTGTATTTTAAAGAATATAAGGTAACTGCAAAGTATTTTGAAGTCTTAGAAGAACGGAGTTAGCAATTTTGTGTTGCATGGTGTAGTCAGGAGTGAAGCTAGTTTATAAAATAGCTGTGAGAATAGCAGAAAGCATTTTCTGACTTAGGAATGTTAAGTATCTTTTCACAGACCTATACTATAGTACACCACTTTCTGTGGTGAAGAAAGTCAGGGAGCAGACACAAAGACAAAAGCTATTCTTCTCCTTATGTTTCTATCAGCTTTCTCTTCAGAGAACACTGATGGTAATTAATTGTTCAGCATNTTTTTTTTAAACCTGTGCATGAATAATCAAATAATACTATGCCAGGCAGTTCGAATTAACTAGGGTTTCAAATTTCCATAGTCCATATTTTAGTGTTTGTTATGTTAGGCTAAATCTGAAACTTAGAGGGAGTGGAGTACACTTAGGATTAATATTAGGGCCATATTCTTCCAACATATGAGAACACAGAATGGAAAAGCTTATACTATGAAGAATGAGTCAGTTCAAAGCCTTTATAGTTAGCTTTTGAAATATTTATGTTCTGGGTGGAAAAGATTTTCCAGGCCATCTTGACCTTCTTGTAACTAAAATGTTTTGAAATTTTAGTTATTTAAAGTTTTCAAAGCTCTCTTAGTCAATAAGAAGATCAATACATGCAGCATACTTTAGTGAGCTAAGGCAATTCCTATTAGCATTTGGTGTTATATGTAAGTATTGCCACCACTTCATTCTTTTGAATAATATGCATCTTCAGTTGCAAAGATATAAATTCTAGAAGCATGCAGCTGATGGGCTGCTGGATTATAGCCAGTTACTTGTGGGCAAAGTCAAACCACAACTGATAGTCATTGATGGAAATAAACAAGGAACAAGTCGCCTTGCTTAGATGTCTTTTGTGTTGGTTTTTGGGATTTTTTAAAATTATTTTTTATTTCTATGTTGCTTAATTTGAAGGATCAATTTCTTTAAAATACATTGTGCAGTATAGAAAAATTTAAGAAAGTTTGTGTGTTTTTATACTGTGATAGAAGGCCATAACCTTTCTCTGTGATTTTGTTGTTTATTTTCTTGAGTATTTTTATTTATTTGTCTGTCTTCATTTTTGGCAGTGGTTGCAACCATCTAAGGGTATAGTTATAGTTGTCTCACTCATCCATCTTTCCACTCTGCTTATATCTAGTTCAGGGAAGTGTTAGCCCAGAAAGTTTTATGAGTAAAACACTGCTTCCAGATCTACTTGTATTTCCTGCTTGTTCTGTACTAAACTGAAGTTCACTATGGAATTGCTGTCACAGTCCAAAATATAGAATTAAAATTATCATTTATTAATGTATTTTCCAGAGGTTCCGCACTAATTCTGTATAGAGGTAATAGCTTTCACTGGTAATTACGTAAGGTATGAAAAGTATTTTAAAATTCTATGTTGTCCTGTGTTGGAGTTCTGAGTTTGGTGCAGTCAGATATTTCTGTACAGTTAGAAAAGCGCCATAGTAGAAAGGGCAGAAATTAACTAGGCAGGCTCAAGGTTCTGGTAAACTAATTTCCCTTTTGTGGTGTTAGGTTTAAAAAATGATTTGAACCTAGGTGTTTCCTTCAATCTGTTTGGTATGTATAGACCCATTCTCAGAGCCAGCTAGAAACTTAGGATCTTACATATCACTTAGCTAGTTGTTACCTGGTATTTCCCACCCGAAAATGGATGAATTATGACATTTTCCTTAGAGATTCACCTAAGAACAGATTTTCTTAAGAGCAACTGAAAGTTGCAACTTGAAACCTAGAGGATGCAGTGATTTTGGTCTCCTGCAAGTGTCCCTAGTTGATACATGATGTAGAGGTGGTTTTGGTTGGGTTTGCTTTTGGTGTGTGGTGTTGTGGTGTTTTTTTTTGTGAAGTGGCATGGGTAAACCTTTACTGCCTGCTGGATTTGTAGCTTAATTCCACTTTCACAACTGTTGAGAAAGAATGAACTTTAATACACAACGTGTAAGACACAATTGCCACCAGAATTCTACCAGAATGGCAAATAGTTCCCTTGAGTCCATAATTAAACATTTAGATTAATGTGTTTTCATGTACTTAGCCTTGTTACTTTCTTAAGACATCTCTACCTACTAAATAATATCTTCTGATTTTTACTTTATCCTGTCAATACAGACTGCATATATATTGTATTCTGTGGGCAAGTATGAGAACTGTCCAGAGTATGACAAGCTCTACTTGCTTGCTTTCTGACCACCACATGCCTAACAGATAGCCTATAAGCAGCTTGGAGGATTGACTCAGCTGCTATATGCTTTGGGAATGTGAAGCTGCTTGTACTCAAAAAAGTAGTCTCTGGCTGTGTTTTCAGTCTTGTTGTCTATACGACTAACATATAATCTGGAAAGCATACTTAGGGTGTCTCATTAGGATGCACTGTTAAAATACTCTGGGGTGCTTTCCTATTGCTATTTATGCCAATGGACTAAATTAATACTATTAAAAAATGACTTTGAGGAAAACAATGAAGAACTTGCAAGTAGAGACTTGCCAGTCCATCACTGCCTGTCTGTTTCATGTGAGAAAGATCAGGTCAATGGCTCCTGGCATGCACGTTTGGGATTTCTCCTTTTCCTTTAAAATACGTTGTCTGCTTCAAATGCTGATGTTAATTTTCAGCATATGGGGACCATTAGCAATGCTGAAGCTGGATATAAGGCTTAACTTGTTAAATCACTTTAGAATGTCGCATCTGTTTTTTTACCCTGGTGTTAACACCTGGATCAGTTTAGCACCAGCACAGCAGTTTAGGACATATATAGCTGCTAATTTTAAAAACATATGGAATTTTTTGGTGTGTATATGCATGTAGATGTGCATGTGTGAGTGGCTGGATCTCCAGCATTTTTAAGTTCGATGGCAAAAAGCTCAGTGAATTGCACTCAAGGTGTGTATTGACCTGGGCAAATAAGCGGTTTATGGCAGGAGGCAGAAGGATTCTTTCAAGTGGATTAGGAATGATGACTTTGCCTTTACAGTTTATTGTCTTTCTTCACCCTTCCATTTCTGAAGACTTGTTAGCTGACTCCGATTCCTTCGCCTCTGACCCCCCACCTTGTCCATTTGTCGTATACTGAATAAGATATCCTGCTATCCTGGGATGTGTGAAATGGGCAGACATTACAAATGGAAGAAAGCAAGCTCCCTGACTGAGGCTGCAATGCTTATCAGAGGCTGCTTGAAAGTAAAAATGCCAGTTGTGTTGGAATTTTGAGAAATTACTTTCTCAGGTGATCTGCTGCCTTTTAGCAAGAGCAAGAGTTTGCAGTTCTGCTGAAGAGTGATGAGTGCAGCTGGAGAGCTTCTCTTATGATGCCCATTAACAAGATTGGACTGATCTGCAGGATGTAACCTCAAGGTAAACTGTGAATGAAGCAGCAGGCAAGGCTAATAAGGCATTTTGTACTTTCCTTTATTCCAGAGTCTTTCACAGAGCCTGCAATTAATACTGTTTTCTATCTGTGGAGACTGAGGGTGGCTGCTAGCATGGGATGCTTTTCTGGGGACACACTTGGCACTACCTGCCAGGCTGGGAGGAGGGGTTGCTTTCAGAATTACTGCTGAAATGGGTAACTAAGCAGAGTTAACAGCTTGGTTATTTGGTAACTAAATTAAAAACGGAGATGCCCCAGCCTTTGGCATCTCACTAGGAACAAGGACAGGCTGGGATATGGACTCTTGTCACTGAAGCTGACATGAGGTCCTGGGACTATGGGCAAGGTGTGGGAGCCTCAGGGGGAGGTCAGGTTGTCAAGGCTCATTAGTGCTCTCAGGGCCCTGATGTGAGCAATTTGGTACTATTATTTTTATTCTTTTGTTTTATTAGATATAGAACTTGTATTTCTTTCCCCTTCATAGATAAAAACATTTAATTCACGTTTTTATTGCCAGTGCAGTTAGACACTCAGACTAGGGATGCAGATGAGCACAGCCTGGCTGGCTGTGCATGGGCTGGACTCAGCCCACAATATCTTTCTGTCTGACCTCTGTCTTCATGTTCCCGAGTCTTCGTTCACTTTTATTGAGAGTAAAATGGCACAGAGCTGCTTGGCTATGTATCTCGGGTGCTTATAGTCCTGCATCCTCCCGTGCAGTCAAGTCTAATGTTGGCCAAGTATATTTTATAATGTGAAACAGAGTAGTTGTTGACCTTTAACAATCAACCTGTGTGAGACTTTCCTCTTTGCTCTAAAACCTCCAGCTTTGCTCTTGTATTAGACTTTTCTAATATCCCAAAGCATTAGCTAGACTTTTTTTTCCTTATAAATATTTGATAAAAAAAGTAACCATATGGAAAAAAAAATTTAACTGTATTTAAAATCTTGATTTCTCAAAAATACAGCATTTGACCTGACTGAACCACTGAGTTAAGCTGGAACAGCTTCTATATGTTTCATGCTAACTGGCAGGTTCTAGAATGTATATTGCATTTACATGCACAATAAACTAGGAGTATTTCAGAATTGCCTGATGAAATCCATACCCAAATACAGGGTGATCAATACTATACCTTCAGGGCCTTCCTTTTTATTTTTTAATGTGTGAGGGTTTTTTCCTTGTTTGTTATAATTTTTAATACAGACAGGTCTAAACAGGAAAGGATCAAGTTTACATCAAATTTGTTGCTAAGACTGTGAATCGAATTTTATTGAATTAATGCCTTTGGCGCATACAATACATTTCTTTATGATATGGAGAAAAACACTTTACTTTTGGTGGGGAATAGTCCAATATGAGTATGTGCTGCATGAAAACTGTTGGCTTAGAGAGAGGACTGGTCTCTTCAGAAATGTAGCAGCGTTGTGTGGAGTTGTTTTATATTTGTGTACTGATAGCCACAGTTACGTTTGGGTTTTGGTTTTTTTTTCCCCTAAGTGGTTACATGGCTTCAAGAATTGAAAGTGCCCACATTTGCAAAGGCACAATAAAAGCTACCATTTCATGGGAACAACTTGTGCATTGTCTAGGCTCTTTGTGTAGAATGCGCTGCCTCGGGGGAGATTGGTTGTGCTGGCAATATTGTTTCCACTTACTTTCTTATTATTTCCCCAAATGAAAAAACAGTTTTGCAGTTCCAGGTTTCAACTCTAAATCCTGATAGCCATTCTTAGCCTTTGGGAGCCTGGAGTCTAAATATATTATATTTTTCCCAGAGAATGTACTCTTTCTTGCCTACCACCTGCTTAATTCTTGCTGAATTCCTGGTTTTCTGATAGTGGTTCTGAGAGTGATACTACAAACTGAAATCACAAACAGAGGAATTAGGTTTCAGGAAAGGACTACACGGAAGGACAAGATAAATAATGTGAAAAACAAAGATTTTGTTTTCTTCTAGTGTTCTTTTGTGACTGGGCTCAAATGAGAAAAATGTGTGTGGGGGTGGGAAAACAAATACAGGCAACCTGATCCACTGCATAGGCAGAAATCAAAATGAAAATTTTCAAATATTGTAAAAAGTGTCATCAGATCTTTAAAGGATTTAAGCTGACCTCTCCATAACCTCAGTATGGTCAGAGACAAAAGGACATGCTGAGAGGAAGCGTGTCTGAAAGCATTACAGCAGTATGCTCTGGACAATGGAAATGCTGAGCTGCATGGCATTCGGAGTATTTGCATGGAGATTCTGTGGCGTAGTGTATCTGAGCATTTTTCTTTGCAGAACAAGAACAACNTGGATACAGGTTCCAAGGAAATGGAGAATGTGAGAGAAGTCTTGGACTGTCAATTAGAGTAATGCATTTTAAATGTGGGCTTGCATTTCACACCTTTTATTCCCTCTCTAATCTGAATTGAAAAGTTATTAACTATAAGGGGATGTTTTTTGGCAGGGCAGATAGAGGTTATGAGTAAAGAAATAGATATAAGTCATCTCTGTTGTTTAGTATTTGAATAGAAGAGTCTTGAGATGGCTGGATTCTTAATTGCCCTAACAAAATAAATGCTAAATGAGTTAAACTCAGTAGTAACAACAATGCATCTTTAAATAGTTGCTTAAATACATGTAACTAATTAAATTCTACTCATCTTTTTGCACTTAAGCAGGTCTTGCACCTTCTCCCACTGCATAAATTTTAATTGCAAATCTTTGGATTTGTACAAACACTATAGTAGACAGACTTTTACAGTAATGAATTAGATATGGAGACTGCTAAGGCTGGCACCAGTCCTAGCCAGGGCGATTGAAAGCATAAACGATGAAAACTTCAGCGGTTTTTTTTTTTCCTAATCAAGCTGACAGACACCTGAATTTATAAGCTAATGCAATGTAAAACCAATTTTTTTCCTCTATTGTAAATACAAGAAATTTAAAGAAAAGGTATATTGTCATCTGTAAAATATTCTGTTGTCTGTCTCCAGCAAGGTGTTATCAGAAAATGTTGTCAGTCAAAATATGTACAAGACAGTTTTGGAAGTGCCCTGTAGAGAAGCAGAAAATTGCATGCTCCTGCTGACTTCTGTATTTATTGTTCATCTGTGTCAGAGAGATTCATTCAAAAAATCTAAATTAAAATTTCAGTATATAAGGCCAGTTGGGGCTTTAGTTCTGAATTACTGAAGGATCCACTGTTTCAACAATAACGTTTGCAAGTTTTTCATATTTCTTTTACATTTTAATTATAACTCATCAAATCTTAACTGATTACTCCTGGGTTAGACTTAGAAGAATGTCACTGAAGGGTGTTTTAATTTAATGGAACAGCGTAACATCTGTTTCTAATGTTTTAAAAGCCAATTTATATGGAAATTTTGCTCTAGCAGGAAGTCAATAGATACGTACTTCTTAACACCTCCTGTAAAAATTCAAACTTGAATTAAAGCAGCACCAAAGCAATGCAGTTCTTTGTTGTGATAGCCGTGTGATTGCATTTTCTCAGCCTTTCTTTTGTACCCTTTTCCTTCTGTTAAAATGAAGCTTTTATTTGTTTTTTGCAGTCGAGCTATCAAGACAAACCAGGACCTTCTGCCTGAGACACCGTGGATCCATATCTTCTACAATGACTTTTGGGGGACACTGCTCACTCACAGTGGGAGCCACAAGTCCTACAGACCACTCTGCACACTTTCCTTCCGCATCAACCATGCTGTTGGGGGAATGGACCCGTGGGGCTACCACCTTGTAAATGTCCTGTTACATGCTGCAGTCACAGGCCTTTTCACAAACTTCTCCAGGATTCTGTTTGGAGATGGGTACTGGACCTTGATAGCAGGCCTGCTGTTTGCATCTCATCCCATCCACACGGAAGCCGTAGCAGGGATTGTAGGAAGGGCAGACATCGGAGCCTGCCTCTTCTTTCTGCTTTCCCTGATGTGTTACATGAAGCACTGCTCTACCAGAGGTTACTCACCAAGTACGTGGGGCTGGATCTTGGGAGCGGGGCTGTGTGCGGGATGCAGCATGCTGTGGAAGGAGCAAGGAGTGACTGTTCTGGCTGTTTCAGCTGTGTACGATGTCTTTGTATTTCATCGACTGAAAATGCATCAGATCATCTCTGCTTTATACAAGGTGAGTTGTCTTTGCTGTAAGCTATTTGTAAGACACCCAATCACTGTTAAACAGGTGTTAAATGAGTTTTCAAGTACACAATAATTCTTGGTAGTTTAGTCAACTCCCAGAAACGAGCACAGATGTCTAATGCTGAAAGAACACATAAACAGCTTTAGTATGGGGTTTTGAGATTTTGTTTAAACAATGTATTATTAGCCATTGCTATTAGTTGGCACTGGGGATGGGTTTCTTTCAATTAGTTTCCTTACTTCCAGCAGTTCCCTCATTCTGTTTACCGACAAGCACTGGATATCTGAGTTGAGCGCTGAATATCTGTCTGCCTTTTGCAAAGAATTCATTCATGCTCTTATCTGCCTGTATCTTGCAAACTCAGCTTAGTTTGGTCAGGCGTGCAAGTGTGATAGCTGGTATCATCTACAGGCTCCCTGAGGCAAAGATAGAGCTCTTATTGTTCTAGTTTAACAGAGATGCATAGGACCTGAGTGCCTTCCTCTGGTGTGTATTTTTTCTTCCCCTAGCAGGAGCTATGATTTAAATGTAATATTGCCTTAACAAAATATTTTTTATTTTTTAACTTCTTGTCCAAGAACAAACAAGTAAAATAAGGAAACAAATAAGCTTACCAAAACCCCCTAGCTTTGCTCTCCCAACACTGCATATATTTTAGAAACCCCAGCTGAAATCAAGACTCTGTTACATCAATTGCTATATGAATGAGTAAGCTGAGTATATGTAATTTTCTTTTCAGTGAAATGGTGTTCTTTCAGGAAAGTACTGACTTAATGAAAGGAACATGTTTCATATGGACATGTGTTTTCAGTGAGACATAAACAAGAAAAGCAATAAAACAAATTACGGCTTTGCAATCTATCTCAAACACCTTGATTTTAAAATTGTGATTTCTCATCTGAGTGAATTGAAAAGAAATTGTAGATTTTCATAAAACAGTGATGATTTCTCTCATATAGACTATATAGCTGTAGTATAAAAGGAAAGTAGTAGAGAAAAAAAAAAACCCAACCAACACCTCTAGTCACTGGTAAGTTTCCTCTTAAACTGCTGTGATGTGCAGACTTAGTTATCATGCTCTTTTCTGACAAAATTGAAAATGAAAGAATAATTTCCTCTATATTTATATGCACACTTTTTTTTTTGTTTTCAGTCCTGTATATTGGAGTATGTAAGACCTCTGCTGAATGTCAGCAAGCAAATACTATATGGTACATAGAGTACACCTAATCTTGAGCAGAAACAGTAAACTAAGAAAGTTTTGGGTTTTTTTTTTCTTAAAGTGCATCAATAATAGCAAGCTTTATACTGAAAGGCACAGGATAAGATTTTTTTTCAAGTGCTTCAAAGAATTTAGTTAATAACTCAAATGTTAGCTTATTCTATAGAATTAAACAGTAGTCAAAACATTCATATGACCCAGAAAATTCTGAACACCTAGGAAGTTTTTTGTTACTGAACACTCATTGCTCAAAACCTTTGCAGATACTTCTGTGTAACTTCTCATGGGGAAAAGCTTTTTCTTCCCTTTTTCCTCCTTTTCTGCTTTAAGGCCAGAATAAAATTGGTCCAGAAGAAACCTAAGTGACACAGGTGAAATCCAAGCTTCTACATCCCAACTTTTTGAACACAAGCCCTCTCTTCGTAGGTGTGGAGCTCTACATTTGGACACCTGACTTGTGAGGATTTTTTTTCACCCAGCATCAGGGGTGTCTTGGGCAGCAAGCTGGTGTCTATGGACATTTATTTTTCCATCTCTAATGATAGAAATAACAATTCTGTTCTTTATAGATTACAGAGCTATGGAGATTGGATTTTAGCTGGAGGCAATTTTATGGGGAGAGACTACAGTGAACAAAAATATGAATATTTTTCCTCATCTGCCAGAAATCCGTTTCCTAATTCACTAAATTACTAGGCGACCTGTTCCTTGCACATCTCTTCAGTCTGAGTGCTTCTGACTGAGTTTTACCTCTACCAGGGAAGCCTCTGTTCGTTCCTGTACTGCCTCTGTTCGTTTTATTACTGAGGAGCTCATGTGAGAGCTTCAGTTATAAAGGATCTCCAGTACGCCCTCTAAGTTTTACAAAAATCATTCACAGATTATATAGGTTTTTATGAGAATATAATGTCTTGCAAGGCTTGGGATGTCAGGAATATCTTCGTTGACCTAGCCTGTTATGAGAAGTATTCCTTTTTGAGTACTTGTCTGGATACTCTTTTGTACTCCAACTTTGTATGGCCTCTGTCTTTAACATCACAGTTTCCTGTTCCCAAGCAATCCCTGGGCAATAAAAGAGTGAAATAGAAGTCTTTTGTAAAGATAATAATTGTAAATTAAGAAATAAATAAATAAAGACAGATGTAACAAAGAGGCACAAAGGTAGCACCTTAAAAGCAAATTGAAGCAAATGCATCAATCTTCTCGAGAGCTTCACATTGTATGATTAAAATGCTTTAGGGCAACAAAACCATTACAATTTGCCAAAAAGAGATACTGAAAATAATTATTCTAATATATATTGCCTTTTTATTGATCATTATTTTCTGAAGCACTTCCTTACTGTATTTATATTTCCCTTGGCCTTTAAATTTTACCTTTTTACATAAAGTACAGTTTAGTCAGTGTTCAGGTTAGTCTTTGACCTGCTCCATCTGAAGACTGGAAAATGCTTTTGGAGGATGCTATTTAGTTGATATCTGGATAATTTGAGAATGATTGATGCATTTGGAGTTGAGAAATTTGGATTTGGGTTGCAGCATGTCTGACCAATATATGACAAATCCTGACTATGAAGACAGGTTAGATGCTATCCTTTTGATTTGAAATTACATTGAGATTTATTTTCAAATAAATTGAGGATGACTGCACTGTAAGATGGACAATTTCAAGTGATACCCTGTCTCCTTTGAAATCATTAGTAAGAACGGAGCTATGTTTTTGTACTAAAAAACTTTGGTTTAGTTTGGGTCTGTCTTTATATATGTTGATACAAGTGGGGGGTTTTTTGCTGGTTTTTTTGTTTTCTGTTCTTTAATTTTGTATTTAAAATAATCAACCTAAGTATGTAGCTAAGATTAATTTTTGCGTTATGCAGAATTAAAGCACAGACTTGGATTAAGGTGTTTTTTTGTGTTTTCCCAGTTTAATACTGGGAGAGGGTAACTTCAGGAGAAATGGGAAAAAAAGACATCAAAAAGGTCAGTTGAGGGAAAAGCTATGGTTTTTTGTAGTGCACTGGAAGGGAAAAGGGTGGAATGGAGCCAAGGAAGAGAGGAAAATAATTTTAAAGTTGGTTAGCTCAAATATGTACTACCTAAGTAAGCAGTAATGGAGGAAAACTGAATGCTTTGTAAAGGAATAGTAGAAAGGTGTTACCTCTTTCAATCTCAAGCTTTCAAGCTTTTATTCCCACTTTCAAGCTCAACCCTGTCCAGCTAAGGTGGTGCATTTGTTTCCTAGACTGTGCTGCAAACTGAACCAAGAGAAAATACAGGTGAAAAAGTAACCTTTAAACACAAGTCCTCTGCCTTGCCCAAAATATCCCAGATATATCTTTAGGAGTTATTTTAAACCTGAATCAATTCAGTTATATTCAGTCCTCATCACTGCCCTACAAATAGCTCAGTGGCAAACACTGTGAGGGGAGGTGCAGGAACAGAAACAGAATGGAGAGAGAGGGATTGGGGTGCGAGGTGGGGGGATAGGGTAGTTAAGGACCTGGGCTGGCATGCTGCCAGACTATGACTTTCAGCTTCTATAAGCTTTTTCAGAATATACCACTTGGGTAACTGAGACATGATTATTTATGTTTAAAGAATAGTAAAACTACTGAGCGTCTCCAGGATGGTCAGTGAAGTATGAACTGGTAAAAGCAACTTCAAAAATGCTCCAGCTGATGCTAGGAAGTGGTATTGGGGTGACAAGCCTGTTTTTTTCCATTGTATTCTTTGTCTTTGGGCCAAGTATCCAATGAATATAAAGTGATGGCTACTACTCAACACCAAATATAATGTGAGTCCTGATTTGTCACATCGAATACATGACAGCATCTCAGTGCGATTTGAGTACATTGGCAGGGCTTCTGAACAAGGTGGCTGCAAAGCAGGACCACCAGCAGAGTAGATGAATGTTTCCTCTTATTTAGAAGCTATTCTTAAAGCACCTTAAAATTGTATATCATAGCTACTTATTTAACTATCCAGCTCTTTTCTCTGTCATCTGTGTATTGGTTATTCAGTAGAACTTGGATGCTGATTTTTTCCTTTTGCCAAGTCTTGTATTCTTGTCTGCCTGTGATGCTCTCACTCTGTCTGGAAAGGTTGTCAGTCTGGATTCCATTTCATTTGGATAGCTGTTTTATTCTGACTGGCTGACAAGAATGTATTTGCTGTCTTTAAGTCAGAAGATTTTGATGGAATTGTATTTATTGTGGTCATAAATTTGTTGTCTGAAATGAGACCAATTGAAAAAGTGGTGTTCTACTGGAGCAAAGCATTTCTTATGAAAGAAAGTTAGATTTTTGTTCGATTTTTTTTTTTTTTTGGCACTTTAGACCTTGAGTCATTTGCAGTGTAAGTTGTGTAGCAGGTACACAGATTGATTGAGTTGTCAGGTATGATAGGTATCAGATGATTGTACCTGTCAGCAGCTAGATTTGTGCAAGTTAAACCACCAAAGGTGAAGGAGTCTGAGGGGGGAACTTGAACATGGGAGAAAACTGTGAGCAAGGTTGTTATTAAAGAAAATACGCAAATTCAGAGTCCTAATTGTTTTTGTACTTGCAATATTTAGCTTGAGAGCAAAAGCATTAATCAACAGTCTTCTGTCCAATTCATAGTGCAAAGCTAATACCAACCCTGCTGTGCTTCTCTTTTTTCATCTAGTGGAGATTTTTTTAGGTTTTCTTTTGTTTGCTTGAGAGGTTTTTTTTTTTTTTTTTTTTTTNTTTTTTGTTTGTTTTGTTTTGTTTATTTGTTTGCTTGGGTATTTTTAAGTGGGAATGCAACTGGATAACATTAGCAGTTATAAAGATAGGGCAAATGCATTTAAAGCTCATTTTTAATATAATGGTAATGATAAAATATTTATTGCTCCATGGTTTATGTGTACAAACTGCCTTACAGAAAGAACTAAACCAGATGTGTGTTCTACTAATGTTCCATTGCTACAATACAGTAACATTTTACCAGATCAACATATTGTTAGTACAGGGGGCCTGTTATACTAAAATAAGGTAATGTCTCTTTTCCCATCACTTATTTGATTAAAATCTCCCTCCGGGAGGTCTGTCTCACATGTGGAATTAGTTATTGGTATCTATAGCTTAACACGAACCACAAATTGGATTGCAGGATGCATTATCTAGCCTTCTGTGCTATTATAACAGTCCTGGTTTTGTAAAAAGCAATTTTATTGGAGGCTTATATTTTATTTAAGGTAATGATGTAAACCTGGAGCCTCCATGGATGACATGGTCAACCACCAAACCAAGTTTTATAAAACTCTACTTTCCTTTATGGTCTGGTAACAGCCTTAGTTGTGGGTGATACATATGATTGCTGCTGGTTTTAGATAAATCTACTGATTTTTGAGAACACTCTAAACTTCAAGTAAACCACTTTCTGCATTCTTTAGCCTTTCAAGTTGCTGCTTTTGGAACTATTGTGCTTTGGAAAGCAATGTCAAAATAAAATGCTGCTCTTGATTAAAATTTACAGTTTTATCCTTCTCTTCTGAGGAGCTCTAAAGCCTTAGCGATGCAGTAGTCAGTCTTGCTTATGTTTTGCCTCTTCTCCACCTACAAGTTATGCTATTTTGCAGCAGTGTTTCATCATTATTTAAAATCTATTACCTGCTTATTTTCTACCATCTAAGGAATTTTGTTACACTTGAACTTACCCACAGGTCTTGATATTTTGACAGATCTGATCTGTAACATATTATTTTGTAAGTTATTTCTCTTTTGGATGCCCCATGTCTTTGAAATACAGTGTTTACAGTGTTTAGACTGTTAGGGTAGCAGCTGCTCCCTTGCAGGACAGACTTTGTTCTGGGATTCAGATATTTAGTAAATATACTTTTCCTTGAAACTGCTTTTATTCCAGTTAAAAATAATAAATAATTTACAGCTTCAAAACATGACTTGACCTCTTACAGGTTCATTTTGTCTAACAAGAGCTGCATATTCAAGCGTGCTAAGCTGTTAAATATTGCATTTGTGGGCTGGGTAACCTTTAGCATTTCAAGAGCTGTGGAAGAGATTGAGGGCTGTGTTGGCAGCTGGAGCCCTGTGCTTTCCCCAGCATCTCTGTCTGCAGTGGTCAGCTGGAGGTTAATTTTTCTGGCAGCTTTAAGGCTGTACAGAACTATGGAAGTGCTGAGACGAATGTGCCTGCACATACATTGTTCATCTTTGCGGATGAGCCAGCCTGGTGCTTTTCTCGTCACTCTGCTGGATGGCAACAGCACGGGGCCTGTGTGGTCTTGACCACCACTCCCCCTGCCCCAGCAGATATTTCCTAGACAAAAGAAGCTTTTTGCAATTTACTTCTCTCTTGACAATTTCAAGTGGCTAATACTGCTGTTTCCTGTAGTTCCCACAGTTCCTTGCTGCTTTTCTGTTTGATCTTGAAATAAGAAAAGCAAGATTGGCCTCCACTATCTTCTCAGAGATATTGATCTCCTGCAGGTCCCTGTGATGTCGGTGGAGTGGTACTGAATTGGACATCAATATGTATAAATAGCTGTTGTTTCCTGAAAATATTTTCATGGGGGGATTTAAACACAGTACATATGACAGAAATACAGCATCCTAAGGCAAAATTATCAGTGTTGTATCTTTTTAAAAATGAGGAGTCATAAGATGTCTTGCTGAGGTCAGTGACACTGGCATGATATGGATTATATTTTAATATTAAATCTTTATTGGAATTGCCACTAAAATCCTCATTACTTTTATCTGTGTGCTTGAGGTCTACAGTAATATTTAGCAGCCTATATTTGAGAGTGCCTCTCTGGAAAGATGAAAAAGGCAAAATCTTCTTTAATAAGTAAATTAAAAAAGAGAGAAGTCTTTTCATATTTACAGGAACTGTGAAGAACCTTCTATTTAACATAGAGGTTAGCTTGTCAGAGAAGGGGGTTGTCTTCAGTAATGCATAAGATTTATACTGTATTGTAGCATGCAAAGCATGCTGTGTTCTATCATTCTTCCCTGCTGTGGTTTAACACTAACCCCACACAACCACTTTTACACTCCCCCCAGTAGGATGGGGAAGGTGTTCAGCCTTCTCCAGGAAAGCAGCAGGGCTCTGTCATGTGTTACAGTTACTTGGGAGGGCAAACACCATCACTCTGAGTATCTGCCCCTTCCTCCTTCTTCCCTCAGCTTTCTATGCTGAGCATGACACCATATGGTCTGGAATGTCCCTGTGGTCAGGTGTCCTTGTGCACCCCCAGCCTCCTCACTGGTGGGGTGGTGTGAGGAATAGAAAAGGCCTTGATGATGCTGTGTGAGCACCGCTCAGCATTAACAAAAACATCCCTGTGTTATCAGCACTGTTTCCAACATATAATCCAAGTAAATCCTAAACATACCCCATTCTAGCTACTATGAAGAAAATTAGCAAACCAGCCCAAAATAGATACTCTCCTTGGTTTAAAAGGGATCATCTCTTTAAGAGGCACAAGGTGAGAAGGTTTGCACAGGCTTCGTGCAGGTTTCGTTAGCACTTGTTTTTCATTCTGAGGTTATATACCAGTTGCTGACATCAAGAACAGCATGACATTTTCACAGTGCTGTTTAATTACAGAGTCTTGGTGGGCTCACTGCTTTTCAGTCTATGAAACCCTTGCAAATAGTATCAACCTGAAAATGTTACTCTTGTAGTTTTAATGTTTTTCAGAATATTTAAGGAATCAGTTGAGAGCACCGAGCTTATCATAACATCTAACAACTGTGTTTCAGAATATTAGGCATTTACAGGTGCAGATTTTTCTTCATCTTAGTGATTATTTTATCTCCCTAATTAAAGAAGCTCTGTAAAACTGTTTTTGCAGAAGCCAGCAATTTTTCTGTTTAAAATATCAGTATTAAAACCCAGTTGAATTTCATGCTTTTTGTTAGGGTTGGTCAATGTTTAATATGTTTAATACTTTAATGTATTTTATGATGAGATAAGGGGACTTAGGTACCTGTGAACTTTGATGGATAGAATATATATGCAACTTTGCCCAATTTGCAGTTTTCCATTTGACCACTAGCTAGAAAGCCATGTTCCTTTCCCTCTAGCTCTGCTTCTCCCATAAGTCAGTTGTCTGGGTATTGGCCACAAAATGGGAAAAACAACATATGGTGCTAAAGCTTGGTCATGTTTTTATGTGTAATTCATTTTGTGCCGATTTGCTTCAGGAGTCACGCCTTTCTGCTTAAACCTGGTTTAGTGCCTTGGTTCAAATGCGTGCATTCATGGTTGTATTCGTCAAGTATGGATTTTTGTTTGTTAAATGCCACACAAAATTTATACCTGTGTCTGTATGTTCAGTCATGAGTACTTTGCATTAACCTGCTAGTGTCATGTTTAGACTCCTAAATGTCCTGATGAAGTGTTGAATACTTGTAGCTCCTGGTGAGATTTACCTTATGAACATACATTGCACTTGATCAGTCAAGCTTAGCAAGCTAAACTTTCTGCTCCCAGCAGTCAGGGCATGCAATAATAGTGTCAGAAGGGGGAAAACCTGTGTGTCCCCAGTCAGAATCAAATAGATTAGGGAGCAGGTGTGGCTTTTGGATGCTCTGAGTTGTGACTCTTAGCAGTTTATTTACAGTGCCTTTGGGAAAGATAACACTGCTGAGAGCATGCAAAGATCAGGCTTCTGATTTTTGAGCATTTTAACTGTAGTCATCTAAGTTTCAGAACTGTAGTGCTCTGACAGCATTGCCGGAGTCTGTTTGATAGAACTGCATTCTCAGTTGTCCTAGAGTCCTACACAAGAAAGAGCTGTTCCTGGTACAAGAGCATGAGCTCTGATTCCAGACCATGTGTTTTGAAAGAGCGGGCACATACACAAACCCTAAACCACAAGGGAGACTTTTCTCTTGTTTTTAGGTTTAATTTTGAATTTCCTGACTTATGCTCATTTTTATTTAAGTTCTAATAATTTAATGATTATGTGTGCGCTTTCTCTGAGTGCTTCTAAACAGTAACCTTTGTAGACAGTTTACAGTATTAAAAAGGGGGAAAATACAAGTGTATGAGATTTACAGTCAAAACAGCCAGTTGTGATAGAAGGCAGCAAACATTTTTTGGCATATTTACTGAAGGAACTGGACAATATTTTGTACAAATGCCTGTATTTCTTTTTTCATTTGCAATGCAGATTAGGTATGGGAAGGGAAGGAACCCAGGCTTGCAATTCTGTAGCTGTCTTTATGGGTCAGTTATTAGGAGGTGAATTTCTAGCCTCACTAACCTTGAATGTCACTTAGAAAAGAATCTCTTGATGCTGCAGATAATCCACATTGGGAGAAGGGGAAAACAAATATATTTTTTATTCCTACGTTTCTAGGAAGGTAGTTGAAAATGCACATGCAGATATTATGTTAAAATTATTAGAAGATTTTGAGGGAAGAGGGAGAGAATTTTCGTACTTGGCTCTGAAATGCCAGGTGGAACATATGTACCTTTTTATGATCAGAATGGTAAGACTTTCAGACACATATACAGATTGCTTTTAAGGCTGTAGATTTGATTAGGTTGTGCAAAAGTCAGAGCTTCTGTGACATTTAATCACCAAAATCTTGTTTTTCTCCTTGACAATAAAATATGGAATTAAATTCCCATAGCAACAAAGTCTTTAAAGTTAGTATAGGGACATATTGAGTTAATAAAGGCAATGAGGGAGCAAGGGAAGAGAGAGGGTAGAATTGTATTGAGTCTCTGTAAATTCCTTCTCTCCCAGAAAACAGGACTTTGGGGGTTATGGATAAATTTTTTGCATGTTTTAGTCTGCATGTTTTAAAAGTGTCCTGGGTAGCTTGTACTGCTGTAGAGTACAATGAAACTTGCATCAACAGCGGTGTTTATTTAGTAGGGATTGTGAGATTATGGTTTATTTTTAAAATACACATTTATTATAGTTCTATCTCTTACTTGGAGATTTTTCTGCTTAAAACACATTATTAGAAGTGGCAAAACACAACCACAAAATAGCTCTCCTGAGTTTTAAAATAGAAGCAGTGCCAATTTTTTAAACTTTAACTCTTGCTTCTTTGGACTACTTCATATGTAGCAGTTTTGGCTTCTTGTAATTTGAAATCTGAGGAAAGTCAGCATTAGCAATTCTGAAGGGTGATTTTTCTTTGTTTGTTTAAACCATTATACTTTTACCTTTTCTGACCTGAGCTGTCAACCAAGAAGTTGACAGTTTGTGGGTAATTCTGGTTGCGAATACCAGGTTCCATGATTATGCAATTGTGTTTAGTTACAAAGAAAATCCCAAGTATAGTTTCTTCCAGAACAAAAAGTATCAAACTATGTATCTTTATCCCAGTTCTAAACCCCTTTCAGCTAGAAGGTATCTGGCATAGTATATATTTTTACCTTGCTTCCTGTGCCCATTCTCTGTTCTCTTCCTGATTCACATACATACATACCTACCATATCATACCAAACCAATGTACCCCACCCCAAGCTAGACAAGAAAAAAAATCCCAAACAAAACCAAAATAAATAAATAATAATAATAAAAAAAATCCCTCAAAACAGACAAAAAACCCCAATTACCCCACCTTTTGTCCATGTATCTTTGTTCAGGTAGTCACATTTTTCCTTGGAAGAGGGCATCAATTAATTATTTCCATCAACTTCTGTAAAAGATCTTAGTGGTAAGAAACTCTCAAGTTAGACCTGTACCATGGTATGCAGTTAGTGATAATGGTACAATGGGAAACCATCCAAGCTTGACTGACTTAATGAACCTTGGTATGGGCTGCAGAAATGGATTTAAAGGCAATGCGAGTAGGAGGGGTCCTTGGCCATCTGATACTAGACTAGTACTACAGCACAAAGTTTGAAGCTGGCCAGACAGGTACATATACCCTGATTTCATAGTTTGGCCCAAGTATTCATGAGCCCTCTTTTTATCAGTACACCTTGTAGTCAAAGTAAGCTAGCACTGTCATCATCTCGGGCCTTTCAAAATAAGAAAGAAGTGTTAATAATTGAGAGGTAAACATTAACTTTGGAAATTTTTAATTGGCTTTCTGTTTTGCAAATCTGTAAAGTAAACCTTTTCAGGATTTCATCTCTAATTGTGAAGTTTGAACAGAGCAAAGAGAGATTCCTTACTTGCTCGAAATTGTGATTCTTACTCAACATTAGGATACTTTCAGATAAAATTGTGACCTGGATGCAGTTGTGGCAGGTTACTTGACATCTATAATCCCATGTTTTACCTGCAGTTACACTTAGGGCAGTATATGTAACCCAAATGTTTTGGGAGGGGAACAAAAAGGCAAGCACCATTAATACTTGTTTATATTTTAATTATTGTTTTGATAGCTTTGTGTTGACGCATGTTGAAGATGTAGTTTCTAAATGCAACTTTAAAAAAGCATGCCAGTTTTCACTCCAATGTAGGCCTTGATATATATGGAACTGTATTAGCTCTAGATCCTTGCAAATAACCATTTCTACCTTGGCTCTGCTGTGCTCATGACATGGTGTGTTGTCAGCAATCTGTGATTGTACAGTAGTGAAAAAGGTTGATGTGTCCTTGTGCTCTTAGGTTGGTCTCCAAGGCTCTGGAGCACCCAGATGGCTCCTCTGTGCTCTGATAATCTGATAATAACCTCTGCCATCATCAGGAGAAATAATGAAGATACAGGTGTCAGCCTCTTCACTATCTGCCTTCCTCATGTTTGTAACTGCAAATCTACATCCAGTAAGGAAGTGAAATATCCATTTAACAGCTACATGGCATAGATATCTCCTTCAGTTATATCCTGGTTTCCTGCTAGAAGTGAATTCAGTCTGAAATTATAACCTTGTTCTGAAGCAGCAGTTACTTAGTAGGTTTATTAATGAACAGTGCTCTTTGACTTAGTCCTTAATGCTCAGTATTTTTAGCTTCAAGTCTATACCAATTCTAAGTAACATTTATGGGGTTTTTTCTGTGATATTAGAATAAAAGGATTTCAGTGCCTGCTTATGTCCAAGTCTTGAAATTAGCTGCTTAAATTTTAAGGAAAAAAGGGAGAAATCAGTAATGGTGAAAAAAAACCCGAATGGATTGAAAAGTTGAGCATATGAAATTTTGGGAACCTCTGCAGGTTACATATTCCGGTATTGATCAGCAGAGTTGTTCGTATCAACCAGATGATGCAACACTTTTCTGTCCTTATTGCATGCAGTGTTTGTGCATTTTTTTATAAGTTTTGGCAGATTAATGAAAAGTGAAATTTTATAAAATCTTATTTGGTATGTGACCTTTAATTCTGTGGCACTTGGTGATTAGCAATCAACCTACTCCCTCACTGGGGTAATAAAGTCATGTTTTAATACAGTTACAGTTAATACAGTTTTACTTGTACTGTAGCAGACAGCTTCAGACCCTCAGAAGGAGCTTCTAAATCCGTCTGTCTGCTCTGTTTTGCTGTTTCAGTCTCTGGCCATGTTGCAGTACTGTGATTAAATGCTCTATTACTGTGATACACAATTTAAAATACTAATATTTTTTATAAAAAAGTATTTAAAAGAAGCCCGAATGTACATGTCTGAAAACTTGTTGCAGCCTTATCCTTTTTGTGAGTCCCAAAGCCGTGCTGCTTAGCATCAACAGACTTTCTCCAAGCCTGTCAATATGAAGAGACACAGCAAAATGGCTCCAAAGTTTTCTGACTAAAAGTCCTAGAAATGCTTTTTAAGCAAACTGAATTTTCTCTTCATTAAAGGAATTAAGTAAATTTTTCCTTTTTTTCTTTTTTAAGTACATTGTGTTTTCTTTACACAGTTGTTTTTTTTTTTTTTTTGCTAAACTGGTATATTCTTGTCATTAGCTGGCTGGTGCAGCCAGTTGAGAATTACACAGGCTGCTTGCAGAAATCACAGACTCCTCATGAAAGCCGAATTCAGTGTAAATGTCCAGTTAACACTGTCACAGCTTCTGCAGTTCTGCACTTGAATGTTACATCCTTGTTCTGTGTGCTGTCCTTAAATGTGAAGACTATGCTTTTGATGTGGGACTGTTGACTTTTTCTGGACTTTGTCCTGTGAAGATCTTACTGAACCCTGAAGGTGGGCTTCATATTCAAAGGTTGTTTAGTTTGGGTTTTTCTCCCTTGAGATATTTGTTGATCTAATAAAAGCTGCCTTTGTGATGTGCTTAAGCCATCATGGGCGCACCTCTGCTTGTATGTGGGAAATAGTGACGTTCTTTCTGGCTGTGAAAATAACTTGAAATCTACTTCTAATGCAACTAAGCTAAACTTTTTCTTCAGTGAACAAACTGGTTTGTAAGCTCATGCAAGTTCTTAGTAAAGATTGACTTAACAAATTTAGCTTTGGTTGCTATTTGACCATGTTTGCTTGATGTAGGTTAGAAATGACTGGGCCTGAAGAGAGACTATCTAGAGATACTCTCCCCAAAATGGGAGGCTGGTTAAGCAAGATCTAAACTGATGAATCAAATCATTGGTTCAAAGGCTTTTATTTTTATGATAAGTTAATACATGGTTTCAAAGTCCTATTTGAAGCAAAGTTCTCTTGCTCTTTTTCAACTCATTAGAGATAAGCAGAGAAGGGAAAAATGACTGTGTTTCCTCTATCATGTAGAGAGAAAAATATTTCATTTCTTGTGTCCTTTGGATGGTAAAAAATTCAATACTGCGTAATACATAAATAAATCCTAAATGTTGACCCAAAGCTACTTCAGATAGGAAATGTTAATGAAGTTGAGGCTGCCACTGAAGTCTAGTTAATCAATTTCCATATAAAGCATACTCTTTGGTACCCCACTGAACACTAAGGACGATGCCATCTAAAGGTAACAGCAGCAATGGACAGTAAAGGATTATTGTTCTACTAGAAGATTCCTCTGCTGTCTAAGTGTGAGATTATTGTACATATGCCCATGGGGTTTATCCCCATCTCTAAAAATTCTGTGGTACTTCTAAAGTATGCACAAAAAATTATTCGGATGAAGATCACACAGAAATGCTTGATGCAAGTCAAAATCACTATTGCTAAATCACAGTTAATATTACTATATTTGAACTGCTTGTTGGGAAAATCCAAGTTTGATATGTTGAAAGAAAGAATAAAAGATTGTCATGAGGCTGCTTAAATATGAGAGTTGTGGGTAAGTGATTGGAAATATCAGGATCATGAGACATGATTTTGTGCCCAAATATAATTTTCTCATGAAGTTAACAAGTGCTTTTAATAACAGACAATATTGCCTTTGTAAAAGGGAAATAAAAGAAAACATGGACAGATAACATCTTTCAGAAGAAATCGAAGGACAGTGAAAACCAGAATGATTTAGTGGTTGCCAAAGAGAGTGAAGTTAGAGACCCTGTTAGCAGTAGAGAAAAAGGAAGAGAGACAATGAGGAGGGCTGACAAAAACAAAACTGTGTTGTCTCCTGCAAAATCCCACACCCCTGCAAAATCAGGATGGAGACTTTGTCACTAAAATTACTTTATAAGAATAACAAGACAGTTTGAGCAGCTGGGAAGAAAAAAAGAACATACATGAACCTAATCCTGTTTTCTTTTTGTTTGTGAAGATTGTAAAGATTGTAAACAAGACAATGAAGAGAATGGAGTGTACTAAGAAAAATATGTATTCATAATGTCATGGGATCTTGAGTTCATCGTTTATAAGTCAGGTTTTAATGTTTCCGTTTCCCACTCAGTAGAAGTCATAGTGTACAGAGAGAAATGTGTGTGCAGTTATATTTTCGTATCTGTTCATTTAGTAGGTAGATCATACACTGTGCTAGTAGTAAACTTTGAAGAAATGGTGGATCATCTTACCGAGAAATTCTGAATTTTAACATGCAAATGAATCAACTGAAACTGCACAAATTCTTTTCAGTAGTTTTAAAATTTTGTTTTCTGAATTTTGAATCTTGTTCTTCTGGTATATTTCTTCTTCATCTCGATTTTACTTTAATAATAACTCATACTGATATTGTTAAGACTGTTACCATGTGGATGAAAGCCTGGGTAGGTAAAGACAAACCAGAGGTATAAATGACTGTGTTACAAATAAGTGGAATGGTAGAGACTTATATTTAGGCGTGTACAATACTACTTCTTTACAAATACTTTTTAAGTGTCCCAGAGGAAATGTGTAGAGGATTTTGAAATTAAAGGACTCAAATATACCACAATTAAAAGGGAATGAGGCAAAAATGACAGCTCTCAAGCTAACAGAGGTAGTCTTTTGAAGTAATTTGAAGCATTACCAGATGACTAAGAAATATGTATTTTGTGTATGTTGTCCTTTTATTAGAACAGAGGATCTGAAAAAGTGCCTTTTTTTCTTTATTTGTTTGTTTTGGTTTTTTTGTTTGGCGTACTTGACTCAACCCTTGTGCCTCTATGCACCTTGCCCATCTGCTGCAATTTTTACGCTGCCAAGTGATTCTTTAATAGGTGCTCTGTTGTGTTCAAGTATACATTTGGAACTGGAAGCAGGGACCTAAAGTTAATGATGTGTGATTTCAAAGCGGCTTTAAGAGATTAGGGTAATTTGCTTCTAAGAAATTATCATCTAAAACTGATGATCACAGATGTTCGCTCAGGTAAAAGTAATAATTACCATACCTGAAATTAGGATATGGCTTTGCCCTTCCTATCTTCACTTAACATTTCAAAGTATTGCTGACTTACACTATTAACTGTTACTTCAGAAGAGTGCCCTTGGGATTGAATTAAGGACAGTTTACCGTCCTGTATTTTATGAGTATATATGTAACCAATTAGTTACTACTACCAAAAATGGGTTAGAAATGTGGATGAAAATATGTTTTTAAAAATACTAGTTAATGCAAGGGATTTGTTTGAAAAAAGGACAACTGTGTAAATAAATTTGGAGTGGTGGTGTTGCAAAATACAAACCAGGTGTTAGAAGAGGAGTAATTTGGATATGCTAATTGTGAAAGTGTGTCCTGCCATATCTTCCTAAAGATGATAAGGTTTGAAATACATTCTGTGGGCTGTGTCATTCTTTCATAATGTAAGAATGAGGTTGTTCCTTGCTATATAGCATTTTAGTATTTGAAAGCCAAACCTTCTTTGCAGAATTTTCTCCACATGAGATAATTATGTGTAAAAATGTTATAAACCAGACAAGAGCAGCAGAAAGTCAGGGCCTAGATGCTTTTATTTAATTTTAATTTTTGTTGTTGTTGTTGTTGAAGGAAGCTAGAAAACAAAATTTGCAAGTATAGCATGATGACAGAATTAACTGCTAATTTATAAATAATTGAACAATAAAAATACAATGCTTGAAGGGACTTTTTTCATGTTTTCTAGTGTAGGATGTGAGAATATTCCTTCAAGTTAAAGAGGGAAGCCTGTTATGTGGTGTGAACAGAGCTAACTTGAAAAAGCTTTTAATCAGGAGGAAAAAAGGTAGATAAATTGTGAAAGTGGAATGTGTTCCTGATTCACAGTCTGATATCTTAAGGTCTTGTCTTCATGCTGTGTCAGAAGAAACATGTCCTATAAAACTGTAAATCTTCAGAAAGAAGAGGTAAAAATACAAGTCAGCTGTATAAGCTCATTGGCAAGACATGTCAGTCTAGACTGTGATAACCACGGGACAGATCAGGCCAAGATCTGAGCAAGACTTCTGTTTAACTAGTTTCTGCAAAATAGCCCTTCGCTTTAGGAGAAGAATGTCATACACACCAAATCCAAACATAATTAGTTTATACATGCCAAGACTGCAAATTTGCCATAGAAGGCTTTATTTTAGAAAAGACAGAAATCAGTTGTTCTCACATTAGCTCTCTACTGTCCCAAGGACCCAGCTCTTTATTCTTTTTTTAATGCTGTCAATGATAACCTCAAGGTGAAAAGTGAAGTCTTACCTAAATATATAATCTTTAAAAGTCCAGCAAGAAAATGAAGTAGGAAGAATCTGCTGAACCTGAAAGACCTGCTAATTGCCCATGAATCTCTATCCACCATGTTAAGTTGCTTTGTCAGTGAGATTGAGAGGTGTGCATGTCTCTCACTGTCTAGTGGAAATTTTTGTTACGAAGAAGGATTAAAAAATACATTTGATCAATCTCACTTTATACTGTCAACTATTATTTAGATAAACAGCAACTGGTTAGAAAACCTAGACAACTGAGTGACAGTGGATTTTTCTGAGTTCATGGGATAAACTGAAGAGCTTTTAGCATATTTTAACATTTTATTGTGTATCTCTGGAAAATACCAACCTCTAGAAGGTTATGCTGTCATGTCTCTCCCCTATCAAGTAAATCATCCTAACAGTATGTGTGAAGCACCAGTAGGTTCTCATTTCATCCACCCATCAAACCTAAAAGGCAAAATATCCTCCCACAAAATTAGCGAATCTTACGATACATTTTTACAGAAAGCTGAAGTCCCCTGCCTTCTGTTTTATGAACTATGTTATGTATAATACTTAAAACCAAACTTGTCAGTCTGAAGGTAACATCACTAATGAAAGCTGATCAGTCAGTATATTTATAATGGAATCTTCAGACCCCAGGGTGCTTCTCAATTAGTAAGCAAGCATAAAGGTTGTGAGATCTGCATCACTGAGAGAGCTTAGGAAAACTCAGTGGGGAAAGATAAGGCTTAAGCTGACAGTTTTAATGTCTAATCTGCAACTACACAGATGACTGCTGGTAGCACGTTCCAGGCATGAACCAGGAAAGTAGCATCCTGTCAGCCCAGCACTCCAGGGAGGGTACCAGGATATCTGTCACAGCCATGGCGTTGTGTGCTCCAGGAATCAAGGGAATGGGCTGATTCAGCAACATAGTTCCCCGTGTGGAGGGGCAAAGGGACAACACGTTTTGGACCTGGCTTCAAAGAAAGAGAGACCTGATACCAAGTACTGGAAGCAGATAATTTATTATGAATCAGAGAAATAGAAATATATTAAAACCCATGTGTGGCAGTTATAAGTGATTAGCACAACTGTGTTTCCTGCTGTGTTTCTTCCTCTTCAAATTCTTCAAGTTCTATTTTGTACTCCAGAAGGAATTTAATTTCAGAACTCTTCCTGATAATGCTTGAACCTTGGCGTTTTTAGCCATCTCAGTGTTAGCTTCTCCCCACGCATTCAGCAAAATAACATTGTTGATACTTCCCTCCTAGTATCCTCCCAAAGTGGCCTCAACAAACAGATGTTAGTTCCAAACTTATTTTTAGAATTTATAGCCTAGCTGTAAAAATTGTCTAAGTCAAACTTTAGCACAGAGCATAAAGCGACAGAAAACATGATTAGTGTTCCTGAACTATAGATAGAAAATTAGCAAGTTTTATCTCACAAAAGAGCTTTAGCAAGTTAATTTCTGGATGGTGTTGTATCAGAAACTAGTTGTAGTGTAAACTTATTTTAAAAGACAAACAGATTACATTACTATGCTTGGTATTTCTCTCCATCTTTCTACTTACTTGCTTTAGTGTCCATCAGTCAAGGAGAAGCCAATTTGGTAGAGGAACAGTGTTTTCAAAGTTGGACATTTGCAAGTTTCATTAAAATTTTAATTGGAATAGAGAAGAGACCTCAAGTTGCTCTGAGAGAAAACTAACTCAGGAGCATCTTGTTAGGTATGGAAAATGCAAGCAGCAGCAACACATTCTGAGTTCTGAAAAACCATTTTATCAGGCATGAAGTATCTTGTCATGATATGTGCATTCAGTGGAAAGGCTCCATAAATGCTAATGCTTGCAAGCTAATTGTGTGTAGGTGGCTTAAAACATTTTCTTCTTTCTTTCTTACTCCTCCATAAGCTTTTATGGAATACTGATATGTATTCCTACTCCCCAAATGCAGAAGTAGGAAGGTACTCTGTTGGAACATCTGAATTCAAAACAAAATTTTTTTTCAGTCCTCATCACTGTTATTCAAACCCTTCCTTATTCAAAATATACTGAAACAAATAATAAAACAAGATTTGTCTGAAAGTGTGTTTTCAGTCTGATTTTTTTTTCTGTTTTTAAAGACAATGCTCCAAAAGGACTGCCACCAAACAGACCTGTGCTCACTGTGACCCATGTTGGTTTCTCCTGTCATTTTGCTTTCTCTTTGTTTTGTATGGAGTTTCCAGACTCTTCCAGGCTGTTCCAGACTGTGTACAGTTTTTGGGAGGACTTTGGATGCTCTGTGTTTACATAAATGTTCATTTTAATACCACATGAAGGGAAAAGCTCATCAATTAGCTGAAAGATTCTTCAGTATGGGGTCAAAGTTTTAAATACTTACAGTAGCTATTAAAAATGCACTCATGGTTTTCTAGCATTTATGTATCAAGGAATGATATTTCATGTTCTGTTTGACACTGAGTCCCTTACTCCTTTGGTTTGGCCAGTCTGCTTAAAAATGTTACCAAGATGGTAATTGGGAATTGTTTTTTCTCCTCTTTTTTCCCTCCTTTGTAATGTTTAAGATAGAATATTCTCTGTGGCTACTTTTTCAAAGTTCTCAATCCCATTACAAGTTTTCTAAAGGTACTTTACAGGTTTCAAAGAATATTTATTTATTTTTTTCCTTTAAAAATAAAATAACTGGTTGTAGCTCAGGAAATGCTTCTTGAAAATGGTCTGCAGCTGTTTAAATGCTTCAATATTTAAAAATAATAACAATATTTCATTTTGATTTGTTCCCTCAGAAATTCTAGAAACTTTCGTCCATTCTAGAAAAGGTGACTAGGAAAGGGCAACATAATGTGATTACTATTCTTGTAGCTGGTTATCACAGAAATTTATCAGAAAAAGGAAAAAAAATGTTTACCTCAAAAGTCAGTGCCTCAAAGTGTAAATTTTCTCTGGAGGAATCTGACAATATTTGCCTTCCCTCCCTTAGTATTCCCTGCTGAAATAGTTGCCTTGTGCTGTGTTTACCAACATGTATTAAACTGTTGTGGCAAGATGAGAAGGATTTTTAAGTATCTTGGGTTCTGTCGGTTTCTACCATTGACCCATTATTACCCTACACAAGTTCATTATTCTGTCTAGATTCTTTTTCTGTGGATTAGGAATAATAATAGTATACTGTTTCCATTATTTCCATGAGTAGCTATCCTCTGTAAAGGTTCATTTCTATAGGTTGGTTTGCTATAAGTTTATTGATGTATTTTTGGAAGTAGTACAGTTAAATGGCTCAAGAGTTCAGGGTGAGAAATAGAAAGGAATGGGATTGTCTGTAAATAGTATTTATGGTGTAAATTCCTCTTCCTTGAAAGACATACTCGATTTGTGGTTTCACGTTACAAGTATGAGTAGAGTCCTTTTATAAAGTTTCTAAGAGACCATCAATTTTAGAAGACATTTTTGTCTGTGAGATTCCTTTACTGAGAAATTGTCCAAATAGGAAAGATATGGAACAGTCAGTGTTAAAATTCTGAAGATTAATTTGTGTCAAGAAAAGGCCTGGTGTCAGAAGAATTTCAAAATATGATAATTTTGTCTAGTGGTAAAATTGCAACTTTTCAGTTTGTAATTTTACACCCTAAATTAAACTCAATTCATAGAGATTAGTAACTTTTGCCATCTACCCCTCTTTCAGACTGCATTAAGCCTTCATTCCTTCAGGAGGAATGCCAGTTAAGCTAAGTGGTGGATCTTCCCCTTCTTTTATATATGTTAATTTTATCAGACTCTAATCAGTTTTGTGAAATTGTACAATTTACAATAGTCATGAAGAAAGCAGTAAAAGGTTGGAAAAGTCTTTAGAGAAATGTATTTTGCATATAGATCTTGTATTTATGGGGGGAGTACCGGTGCTCTTTTGTGATAAGTTTCTTTGTTCATGCTTTATCTGCTGCACTGGCTACCATAGCAGTATGAAAACCTGCTCTATCTCCCCATTTCTGTTAACAGTTCACTCTAATGCAGCTAGGGTAGTTTGGCGCAACAGAGTTTTTCTCTTAAAGAGGTGATTGTTTGCCACCTGTACAGGCTTCCTTGCTGCTATGCAAATTTGGGGCCTCACGTGGGCCATGTTTGCATATTTTGCCAAATGTACAATCCATTAGGAACTTGCACTGGAACATTTCACACTTAAGAAAAGATTTCTATAAAATAGCATGACTGTTGGCCACGTGGGACAAGGCAAAAATGCAAGGAGGTGCCCAAAGTGAAAGGTCAGATTCCACAAATTTGCCCAGTGCCTCCCCTGCTGCTTCCCTCCTCCTGCTCTCTGTACAAGTGTTGCACCTGATAAAGTGCCACCCAGCATTTCCCAGCAGGGTCACAAATCCTGAAAGCCCATCAGGAGGTGATTGACAACTTGATGGAAGTGCTTAACCATGATGGCCAAACCAGACAGAATTCTCACTAGACATATTTATCTAGGAATTAATGCAATTACTCTAATCTGTTGGACAAGTTGTCTAATCTCATAGGTCTGCATAGCAGAGAAGAAGGTGTCTGTAAGAATGTCAGTGTTGGCAGTGGAGTTAACACATACTGATGGTCTTCAATCATTGTGGAAAAACTGTGAGGTCAGAAGATCACTTCTAAAATAATTTCTGAAGTTTGTTAATCCTTTATAGGTTTTCAAACTAAACCTTTTCTTAACATGTACAAAGTGCTTGCTATATGGTGTAGAAAAAAACACATCTATCTTTGGTTTAAGTTATTCATGAAAGTATTTCCTCAATATTAGGCTGTTATGATAAGGGTTTTGGAACATAGCAACTTCTTGTACAATCTATTTCTAGTTGCCCAAGGGCTGTACAGAGTAGGATCCAGGATGGACATGAGAAGCTAAGGAAAGCTGAGCTAATTCCTAAAATAGGCTTTACATTCCCAGATATGTTACACTTTCCAGGCTTATATTCCTATTTTAACTTTGTTTCCAGGGTAGAGCACTATTTGGGCTGTCTGTGAACATTGCTCCATGAGCAAGTACCATGTGCACATCTCTGTCTCATATAAAGGTGCACTCAGCACTGTCTGGTCGTGGAGAAGAGAGATGCTGCTTTACAAAGTACAACTGTTGTAGACATTCAGTAACTTTCAGTGTCTGCATATCAAACATACTTTAACTGTACCAAATTTGCTCTCTGTTCTTTAACCCCTGTGGGGGGAATTTGAGATTGGTTTTATCTTGGGTGAATGACTGTGACTGTTCTTGATTTTTCAGTTGTCCGCATTGTCTAATATCTTCTTTTTTAATGGGAAAGACTGTTGAAAAGACATGTGATTATGACTGTTAATACAGAAGTCTGATATATACAGTAATACTTATTTATCAGCCTGTTTACAACTCAGACACACAGACCAGTGAAGGCTTAAGGATTTTTGGTTGGTTGGTTTTATTTGTTTGTTTTTTACTTTGTTTTGTTCTTTGTTTTTTGCTTGACTAACCAATTTTTGGAATTGCTGTGGTTTTTGTTTTGTGGGGGGTTTTTTGTTTGGTTTGGGTTTGTTTGCAAGTGTATTCATTTTGCATGCTCTCACAATCTGCAATCCAAAATGCAGTTACTGTGCAGAGCAAAACAAGCATTGTTTTTTTTAATACATTTATTCTTCTGAGATTTTCAATGTCATCACTTAGCAGGTATATCCTGGCTAGTCAGACAGTTCTGAAGAGGCTTGAATGGTGCACTTTCCAGCCACTGGGAAAAAAACCTGGGCCATTATAATTCAATTATGGGTTTTAGAGGATACAAAAGTTTTTCAAAAGAAACCATTTTCCCTCCCATTTATTTTGGGCTGGATGGAGTAGCATTATCCTGTCAAATGATTTTAATCTGGAGAATTTTGATAAATATTCAGAAAGAGCTTGCACATTTTTAGTTAGTGTTAACACAGTCACGATGACGTATTCAGGACTGCAAATGTTTTTTCTTATCTAGAAACCTATACTGTGGAAGAGACAAAATGAAGTATCAGAGGATTTAAAGCATACCACTCTTCAAAATATGTTCTTCACTTTTACAAATTTCTTTTCTCTAGAAATTAATACTCTTTGCATTTATTAAAACAAGTTGAAATGTTATTCTTTCTTTGCTTTTTCTTTTTTTTTTTTTTTTCTTTGTCTCAGTTGTTCTGTATGGCCTCAAATAATTGAACAGAGGGGTTGCATAATGACACCTAATATATTTATACTTGAAAGAGACGTATTTAAAGTACTCAGTCGTGTGGATCTGTCCAGATCAAGAACTCAGTCACAGTGTAAAGGGATTTGGGGTTACATTTTTAACATTCCTCGTGTAAATACATCAAAGCTCAAGTATTTAAAGAGCAACCCAAATTTTTTATGCTTCAGCACTCTGATAGATCTGAGGAAAAACAATATGTAACTTCTCCATTTTTTTCCTTTTTTTAAATTGAAGGAGGGATATTTGCAGGAAACAAGTCTTTGTGCAGTGATGCAAGTTACCTTGAGTGTTAGCTAGATGGCACTGAAACATGCTCGTGCTGAGCTATCAAAGTGACTTGTCTGGTGCACAGTCTTTGTTACATGAAATTTCAAGAACAGAGTATCGCTTAGCTGCTTCTTACCCTTTCCTAACCATACTTACATACGTGTAAGTCTTCACCTGAATGTATTTTTCCTTGAAACATGCTTCCAATTTCACAAGTCTTTTCATATTCACTAAGTAGCTTGTCACAGAAAGACATCACGAGAAAAAAAGTGCTGGAATGTTTGCAAACCATATTATATTTTTTGATTTTTATTTCTTTTGAGAACTTGAAAGTTCATATTTTAACATATAAAGGATACCCTGTTTTTTTCTAAGAAGTTAGCAAATGTTCTAGCAATACTAGCTGCATCATCAGACAAAGTTAGATACTACCCTGCTGGGGGTCCTGAAGAGAGACCTTGATGAATCAAAGGGCTGGGCAATCACCAACCATATAGAGTTCAACAAGGGGAAGTGCTGGATTCTGCACCTGGGATGGGGCAACCCTACATGTACATATAGACTGGGGAATGAGAGGCTGGAAAGCAGTGCCATGGAAAGGGACCTGGGGGTCCTGGTTGATGGCAAGTTGAATCTGAGTCAGCAGTGCCCTGGCAGCCAGGAGGGCCAACCCTGTCCTGGGGGGCATCAGGCACAGCATCGCCAGCCGGGCGAGGGAGGGGATTGTCCTGCTCTGCTCTGCATTGGGGTGACCTCACCTTGGATATTGGGGGCAGTTTGGGGCGCTGCAATATAAGAAAGATATTGAGCTCTTAGAGAACATTGAAAGGAGAGCACTGAAGATGGTGAAGGGCCTTGAGGGGAAGCTGTATGAGGTGCAGCTGAGGGCACTTGGTGTGTTTAGTCTAGAGAAGAGGAGACTGAAGGGAGACCTCATTGCAGTTACAACTTCCTTGTGAAGGGCAGAGGAGGGGCAGGCACTGATCTCTTCTCTGTGGTGACCAGTGACAAGACCTGAGGGAATGGCCTGAAGTTGTGTCAGAGAGGTTTGGGTTGGATATTAGAAAGAGGTTCTTCACCCAGAGGGTGGTTGGGCACTGGAACAGGCTCCCCAGGGAAATTACAGAGTTCAAGAAGCATTTGGATGATGCTCTCAGGCACATGGTGTGACTCTGGGGGATGTTGGACTCAGTGATCCTTGTGGGTCCCTTCCAACTTAGCATAAACAGTGATTATGTGGTAACATACTCTTACTGGCAAACTTTAGAAAATAAGGGCACTTGGCAAAAGCTTTAAGCAAACTTTCAGTCAACATAAAGCATTTCACAAAGCACTGATATAGCAAATTCCAACCCGTCAAGGTTCAAGTTACCGAAATACCAAGAAAAGGAAATTAGGTGAAGGAAAGGAAGGGAAGGAAGGAAGGATTATAACTACTGCTTTAGATCCAGTGTAGAACCAGCTAACACAAATCCAAGGACAATAGGGCTGTGACAGTGTGGAGTCCTTGTGGTGTTGGTTTTATTTGCTCTGTACTCCGTGGCCACCTGCCTGAGTCAGGTGAGACTTCAGGTCTGCCAGCCATTTGAGATCCGGGTTAGGGGGATGTGGTGTAGGGTTTCAGGTGTGGCAATAGCCAGTACTATACTGGGCTGGGTTAGGGGCGCTGGAGGGTGTGGTGTGGAGGGCAGTGCTCCCAGTGTGCAGGTGACCGCCAGCTGCACTAGAGGCTCTCAGGGAGGTGGGATGTGGGGACAGAGCACCATTCCACCTTTGCAGAACCTGATCTGCTCCCTTCCCCCCAAAACAGAGTTGTTTCAAGCCAGTAATAATTTTTTTTTAGTCTCTCAAAAATGCACCAAGAATCTCTTATAGTTTTGTTTTTTAATAGAAATACTAATGTAAAGCAGAATCTTGTAAAAGAGACAGCAGATTTGGTGTGTGATGTATATTCAAATAGCTGTGTTTGAAAGCAGATTTTGTCCTTGGCTACTTTCATCCCTGCAAAGGAAAGGCCTCTTATTTTTCCCTTGTTTATTAGTTGGATCTTTATGGTCTCCTGTGGGTCTCTAGAAAAGTCTTACAGTTGTCTTTGAGACTTGGTTCCCTACTTTTCTCAAGCCTCCTGCTCCCATCCTCATGGCTTGTTGCTTCCCACAGATTTCTCTGCACTGCAGCAACATTTCTTCATTTGGTGCTCTCTGAGAGCGAGCTCCCGCCTCCTTCTCAACATCCAGTTGAACCAGTGCATAGTTGCCTGGTAA
The DNA here is from genome assembly GCA_013400415.1 of Scytalopus superciliaris. Lineage (NCBI taxonomy): Eukaryota > Metazoa > Chordata > Aves > Passeriformes > Rhinocryptidae > Scytalopus > Scytalopus superciliaris. Next base: position 560,130 of record VXBX01009292.1, on the reverse strand, counting down.
GGCAAGCAGTCGGTTTTGTGCTCTTTTGGCAAGCCACAGCCCTTTAGCAAAACACACACACATACTGTAAACTGTGAGCAGCGAATTATACACTTGTAACATCTGTCCTTGTGAGAATATCAGCTTTCACAGAAAAAAAGAAACAAACCAATATACATAGTCCTCATGGTTTTGGCCAGTGCTTAAGAATGTAAACCTTTTTAATCTGGGATTTCAGAAAGCAAATAACAAAAATGGGGGGGTTTCTAGCCTTCCAGTTGTTTCTGTGATAAAATTCAGAGGCTGACTCTGGATTTGACAGAAGTGAGGTCAGCCCCAGCTGTTAGTGTTCCTGTCCAAGGGAGGCCTGTCGCAGGCAGTAGGAGGCGTTCTTCATAATTCAACTCTTGGTTTAAAAACTCCTCTTTGTTTATACTTGTAGTATGTAGAAAGTATGTAAACCTTGGCCAGGATGCAAAGGAGGAGGTAGGGCACAGTCGATACTATACTATCACATTTCCCAAGCCAAAAAGTTGTGTCTTCAGATTCTCTTCATCTGTTGCCTACGCTGAACCAGGACCCAAGAAACCATGTTTCCTCCTTTTAGCCATACATTAACAAGTTTAAGTGCAGAGTGCTTGTAAAGCCTATCTAGGTCTGCATATACCCTCCACCTTTACTTCTGTGTCATCAGAATTTTTTACTGCTGCGTCTCACTTGTGCTGTAACACATTAGGACTGCTATATGGACCGTGAGATCTGAGTGATGAGAATGTGCTCAAATAGATACTAAACTAAATACTTATTGAATGATATGTCAGAGCTCAAGCCTTCTCCAAAACAAGAGACTCAAATCATGCATACTCATGACAGTCTTAGGAAGAGAGTATCTGTATAGTCTGGATAATGAGTAGAGACTGCAAAGTGGAAATTCTGGTTTTCTCTTGAAAAGAAGTGCATTTCCATGATTCTGTAAAGTCACTGAGCAAAGGGAAGGAAAATATTGTCTTCTTAAAAAAAGCTCAACTGCCTGATTGTTCTATATGTGAAATTAAGATGAGTAAGATTTTAAGGAACTTGGAGTCTAGCCTTGACAAAGTGATGGTTTTTGTGGAGTTCATGCTTTAAGGCTTTTCACTTTCAAACATTTGAGGTGTTGATGCTTTTAAGCTGGTAGGTAATTGAAAATGGAGTTGCTGGAGTTTTCACCATTATGATGTTTTTATAATTTTCATAATTTCTTCACTTTAATATTAAAAGCATAGTCTCAGAAATCACCTCAGACAAAACCCTAGCAATACTGGAAGTCTGTTTCAAAGAACTACAGATACAACTACAGGTTAGTCTACTTAGGTATGTGAATTGTGGAAGATGTAGTTTTTGATAACTGGGAAAATGTCAAGGTCCCTTCATAGGGACTCCTGGAAAATGTAGCAATTGTCATTTCTGTCCCTGAATGTAGTTTAGTTAATGATTTTTATGTTCTTGTGCAGATAAGAAGGAATTTTAATGAAACTTGGAGGTATGTAATTTAAAATATTAGCCTTTGCAGTCAAATTTTTCATCACTGAAATAAATATTGCCAGCTGGGTAAATCCATAAAGCATGAATACTCCTAGTCTTTAAAGATTATTTTATTTTTTTTCCTCTAAGCAAGGTCAAGAAATGTATTTTGTTTATTCATTGGCAATGTTGAGAAGTGTGTGAATGATTACAGCTTCTCTTTTGCTGCTCTGAACAACCTGATCTGGTTGAAGATGTCCCTGCTCATTGCAGAAGTGTGGAATCAGGTTACCTTTAAAGGTTCCTTCCAACCCAAACTATTCTGTGACTCTCTGAATATTTCACTTGGGCTTCCCAGGATGCAGTTGTTCAGTTGCGTTAGATTTTACAAGACACTAGACATAAAATGGTGGACACCGCCTTTTCGAAAAGCACCATTGCATTTCAGGGTAATATTGAAAGGAGCTAAGGGCGAAGAAAGATGAAAGTAAAGTCACTGAAAGCTGTTACTTAGGTTGGACATATGTGCAGCAGGAGCACATTAGATAAAAATTTTCAGATCATGTAGTAAAGGAATTTACTACTTTCTCTAGTGCTTAATGATTTGTATAATTGATACTTATGTGAGGGTAGAACCTTCTTGAACACCATAGAAAGCGTAATTATAAATTCCTACTACTGTTAGAACACCTGAATTTAGAAGCAGTAGGGAAGGATTAGAGTGAAAGAAGACAGAAGGTGTTTAAGCAATCTGCTTAACATAATTCAGCATATCTGTGTCAGACCTGGTGACAGAAGAATCATCTCGGTCTCTTATCAGGTTCATTTTGTCATAGTACTTGTAAGAAAACTTTGAGGAAACTCCACTTTCCGGAGTGATTTGAGGATAACTATACCATCTATGAGAGATAGATGAAGAAGGTTTCATAGGGAGCCTTAAGGTGGTTTCGACAGGAGAATGATGAGCTGATGATCTGTGGGTTGGGCAGATGGTTTGAAGTGCAGACAAACACAAGCAGTGAAGTTCATCTTACTGTCTGAGGATTATCATGAAGTTGAAGATGTGCATACTTCCAATGGACAAGGAAATACGTTACACAACTTTTGGAAGGACTCAGAAGTTTGTGCCTTTACTAGCATGACATCTAGGTAACCTGTGTATTGATCCTGTAAACAAGCAGCTTGTGTAAAATCGGTATTTTTAAGACTGCTGGGTGAGAGGGAATTTTGTGGCCATGGAATGCTTCTTTGTGCATGACACCTCAAGGATTTCTTGTTTTAGTGGAGACTGTGTATCTTATATTTAGTGGAACATGGTTTTTTCAGGACTTAGAAAATATTATTTCTTGAAGTATAATAGTTGTAACTTCTCATACAAGTATTTCTATTACAAGTCTCAGTTTGCTGACGAAGCAGGGATGTGTGTTTTGTTACAATGCATGACAAGATTGCAGCTGTGATAGTGATATTCTTGGAAGTCACTGTTTGATAGACATCTTTGGTAGCAGTCATGGCTTAATGAAGTCGCACTGCTTTGTTCAGCTTTCCACTCCCCTATACTGTTTCCTCAATTGGACTGACACAATGTCACTCTGCACAAGTAACTGATGACTCTGAAAACAATAGAAAAAAATGAAACAAAAAAGTTCCTAAAGCATCATTGCTCTCTAAATGCTCATATTGTTAATAGGCCACAGTCTAAATTTGCTAGATAGAAAATAGAAGCAATTTGAGCTAATTATGCCTATATTTTTGATTTTAAGGATTCTGTGCTCCCCACTTTCTCACTGTTGTCCTTCTTTAGCAAACTCAATAATGTAATCTGAAAGCCAAGATGAATAATTTCTAGCATGCAAAACCCTTATGTCCCCATCTCAAGCACGAAGTATATGGTTTACTGAAAATTTATTTATTTTTAAATCATTATTGGAGGTTGGATGTTGCTTTGATCTGAAGATGGGTTAAGGGGAAGATTCTGATTTGAGTTTGAGTCGTCAGCATGCTTTGCTTTGTGCTCCCCTGAAGAGGAGAGGGCTTCAAGGAGGTGGGTCACTGCCACGGAGCCCTCCTGGGTTTGCTGAGGAATGTTACCTCTCTGCTCTTTTATTGTGTCTTTGCCAAACAGTGTCTTGCTTCAGGGTACAGTTTTTTCTTGTTTTCACTATGAAGTGTGTGACCTTAGGCAACCTAGTTTAGTACATTAAGCATTGCTAACTTTTTTTTACTCTGAATTGTGTCTATCTGCAAATCTGTAAAACTTTGTGTTGTAGATTTGGAAGTACTTACTAAAAAGAAGCCAAAAACTCATGATAGGAAGAACTTTGAAAATTTTTGTTTTGGTGGTTTTACTGTAGCAGAAATCTTCAGTGGTGTGGGTGTCTGCATAATGTAACACATCCTCTTCGAAACCTTGCCTTTTTTGAATTCTTGAAGAAATCCCACACTCATTAAATAGCTTTCTGTTATGATAGCTCGTAGAGAGAACTGCTGTATTTCAGCCTTCCTACTGAGTGAATTCTCATTATAAATCATCTCTTTATAGCTTCAAAATGCTGCATTTCCAAACTTCACTCATTAATGAGACTGGAATAAATTTAATGATGTATGGCTGCTTGCACTAGAGCAATGCTAGGGAAAGGTTGTTGGATTTACTTCTTTGATGCCCAAAACATGTTTGCAATGCATTGGACCTGCAAACAGGGAATTACTAAGGATAGCTCTGTGTGTGTCTCTATCTGTGTGAATATGGATGCAGGCAACATGATTTCTATTTGCACCATTTTTTTTCCTTCCTCCTTTATTTTGTCTGAAAAGCTGAGAAACTTACTTAAAACAAATGTTTTGATAATGGTACTGAATTTATTTAACAAAAAATAAATTTCTTAATTTCTTCTGAAAGAATATGTAATTTTTCATTTCCTTCAGAGAAGCTGGATTATTTTGCAGCTAAACTGATTTGACCACAGAGCCTTACCTCGCAAGAATTATTAAAGATCTTATTTTAAGCTAAACAGGATAACTACCCAGGCTTTCAAGTAAGTTTAATGTAATTGGTTAAGGGGTTTCAGAATACATTTTACAGTGCCAGTAACTGACCTCTTTAAGTTCTCTACCCCCCAACAATTTGGTTGAGAAGTATCTTGGTATTGGTTCACAGGAGATTGCTAACTGCCTCATTTCTTCACATTGGCTTAATGGAGAGTAATGGCATTCCATGTCATGAAGTAAGCTTTATCATCCATATTCGACTTCACTATATTTAATCTCTATTTGGATGATTAAAGATTTGGCTTTGCGTTACTGAGGTCAACAATTGCTTTACCTTTAACTCCATCTCTGATTCAGACCCTAGTAATGCAGTTTGTATTTTTAAAAGGCTATGCTTACATATCCTTTTAAGTACCTCTTAAAAAGGTATCTAGACTAAGGGTAGGAAAAAAAAAACCACCAATATTTTTTATATTGTTTTCTACATATCTCCTGTGTAGAGGAGTAGAGGACATCCTTTTCAAGGTATTCTGTTATTTTTATCAAGCATAGCTTTGAAAAGTTTTCTGTTGATGTGTGTGCAATTTTTATTGTTAGCGAAATATTCTTATGTTTCTGCATTTCTGCTCCTCTGATATCTTTGCAGCAGTCTTTGCTATCATTGGATAGTGATTACTAGCCAGAGCTATTTTCTGCTAAATGTTTAATTTGTTCTCTCATTCATTTTCTAATAGGTATTCATTCCTATTTCTATTTAGTGTATTGAATAGGGACTGAATAAAAAAAAAAACTTCCCCAGTAATTAACATAGGACACAGCAAGCTCTCTCTTCTTCAAATTAGCCTTTGACTATAACCAATTCTATTAAAAGGCTAGTGATCTAATGAAAAAGAGGAACAAATGAAATTGTTATTAAAATGGTAATTCTCCCAGCCGTGCTTCTCAAGATTGCTCTACTTACTGCTCAGATCTTACAAAGGTTGTTAATGTAATTTCTTTTATGGGGTGGTTTTGGGCTTTTTGGCCTTTTTTTTTCTACTCCAATATGTTGTTGTTCAAACTGTCAAGCATGTGTCTCCAGAATTTTATTGCCAGTGCTTCATAACTCCCTTGTTAGTTACATGGGAGGCAAGGCTAAGTTAAGTGAGCATGTAGATGTGCTTCAGACTGTTTTGAGTAAGAGTTTGAGAGAAGTTCCTGTCAATAAACTTGGAAACCAAGCTTTTCATCAGTGGTGGTGACCTGTTTGTTAGCTTTCTGAGACTGTTGGCTTTGCTGTGTTGCTTTTAGCTTCTCCAGTTCTTTGTGGTTCCCATTGTTTGAAATGTGATGCTAGTGTAGCATAGAATAAGTAGCAATTAAACACAGATTGCATCCAGACCACAGGAGACGTCCTTTAGGCTGCTATTTATAATAAGCACTGCATCTGAAGTAAAGCGCTAGTAAGTGGCTGATACTGTGAAATGTATTCCTACTTCTAAAGGTTACTGACTTCAAGCGTAATAGTTATTGCTACTTGTGAGTATGTTTTGGCCATCCTATTGTACCTACTCAAAAATATATTTTGTGAGTGCAGAAGGGAGATGAGGGAGGTGGAATTTTTAAAAAGAATTTTTTAGTTACAGCATAACCTGTGTTCAGTTTGTCACACAGATGTGTTCTGAGTCACTTATTTTCATTGTCTTGCTGAACTGCTAGATCTGAAAATAAAATATCTGCACAAAAATCAGCTTTAAATATTTTTTAAAGGAAATAAATGACTACTTCTACGATCTTAAATGAATCTTTCTTGATAGTATAAAATGCCTTCTGATTTGATAAGTAGGTTCTGTGTTTCATGTGAACTTTCAATACTATTTGTGTTTCTCTCTGAAATGTTGTAGGTTCTTTAAACTTTACCAGAAGAATTAGAATGAAGCTTTCAAAATTGTAATATATTTTCTTTTTATGAGTATAGTTTCAAGATAATTTTGCTGCCTCTTCTTTTGCCATATTTTAAAAGTACAAATAAAACCAAAAAAACAATTTGCTTTCCCAACGGGACTGGGCCAAACTTTCCTTTCTCGTTGGTGCTCTTCAGGCCTGCCGATCAATTTGCTTAAGTGTAGTGCTGAGCTATGCTGCCCACCTCAGCTGTGCCAGTCACAAACTGGTTCCATTATACACAGCTGGAATCTTATTTTGGTTTTCTTTGAACTTATATGAATTGCACTGTCATGTTGCTCTGTCTAGGTCTGTCTTTTATTTCTGAAAGATCTTTGTTGGAGCCAGACCCTTTTAGGATTTATTAGTATTGAGAAGAGTGGAAGGATTATTTCACCTATCTTGGAGGGTGTGCTTTCATCTGTAGTCTCAGTACAGTGTTTACCTTTCTACCTGGGGTTTAAAAGAGTCGCTTGTGATCTCTGATAATCCCTGATGCTTCTCTGAAGATGAGCCAACTCCTTTTCCCATTTCTCATAATTGTGGAGCTTTAAGCAGCCAGTGTTGCGCCTGCCTTTTATATAAGTTTGTTTTTCAGAACATTTCTGTTATTTCAAAATCATTTTGAATTCCAGTTCTGCCTTACAATATACTTGGTTGTTCAGTGAGCTCTCAGTGTGTCTAGCATGGAAAATGCAGCACCCTTTCTTCAATGCAAAACCTGTCAAACAAAACAATACTTGCTAAATGCAATACAGGTATGGCTGCATTGTTGGACCACCTGTCTTACCAGTGTGGTGTAACAGGAGTGCTGGACAGCATTCCTGAGGACTCTGGCAGTTCAGGAATGTCTTTTAGTCCCAGTGGGTTTCTAATCTGTGTAAAGTTCTTGCTGCTGCAGATAGATGGATTATATTTTAGTAGATATCCATAGCATCACCATTGTCACATAGCTGTTGGCTGTGTGGACTTGGAGAAAGCCTTTTCCTTGCACTGATCGTGCAAACAAACTTATCAAACTACTGTAGTCCTTCTGCTTTTGTACTATTGTATTGGATTAGTAAGGCCAGGTTTTGGTAGCAGCAAGGTGGCTACAGGGGTGGCTTCTGTGAGAAGTGTGTTGGCTGCCAGAAGCTTCCCCCACATCCAGCAGAACCAATGCCAGTCAGCTCCAGTACAGACTGGCCACTGGCCAAGGCCATGCCAGTCAGGAATAACAGTAACGCCTCTGTGACAACATATTTAAGAATGAAAAAAAAGTTATTGTGCAGATGATAATTGCAGCCAGAGAAGAGCAGAGTGGAATGTGAACAGCTCTGCAGACATCAAGGTCAGTGGAGAAGGAGGGGGAGGAGGTGTTCCAGGTGCTGGAGCTGAGGTTCCTCTCCAGCTCGTGATGCAGCCCATGGTGAAACAGCTGTGCCCCTGCAGCACATGGAGGTCCACAGGGGTGCTGAGATTCACCTGCAGGCCATGGAGGAGACCCACAGATGGATGCTTGAGTGGGGCTGTGTCCCTGTGGGAGTCCTATGCTGTTTACCTTCTGCTATGGGCTAATTACAATTAAAATATGTGCACATAATCTTAAGCCGTTTTATCAATCCACTACTTCCTTGTTCAGGAAGAATTGTGTGAGATCATAACACTAGAAGTACATGTCATTAAACATGTAAAGTTGTTCCTAATATGGACAAACTATAGACAGAGTTTCAACTCAGAGTTAAAACAGATCTTCAGGCCAGCTGTTGTATCACAGTGTAAATGAGTGAACCTCATTTAGTGGGTCACGTGAGCAGAAGCAAACTGGGTCGGTGATCAGGCAGTGTTAGAGGCCACTTCCATCTCAGTACTGTGGCTCAGCAGGGCTTGTGGCAAATAGCTTCATTCCCTGTGGCGGTATGTTTTGAATTCTAGTTCGGCTCAAACTTGACTGAGCTGTGATCCAGGAGCCTCTACTCACTATATCTAGTGATCTGGCAGCATTTTACTACTTTGGGAAATCCCACTTTCAAGCCAACATATTTTTAAGGAGCTCTAAGCTAGAAAAGAAACTCCTGTGAGCAATGCCTAGTGACTTACCTCCTTCCATTTCTGCACTTCTTAGTTCTAAAAGTAACATTTTTTGTGTGGTGGTTTTGATATCTGGACTGTCTTGGCTGTGTGCCATATTTAATGCTGCTTTGTGAAATGCACAAGGTGAGGTTAAAAGAACAGCGTCCCTTGAAAATCCTTTGGATACCACTTATGTGATGACCAAGCTTTGGCAGGGGCTGCCCAATGAAGAAATCTGCTGCAATACCTTAAGGGCTGTAGAATTAATTGAGGATTTAATGGAAGGAAAGTGGGCAATGTGGGTGGGTCATGCTGATGGACTTTGAGAGGGTAATGAAGAAAGTTTCTACAGTCACAAAGACTAAAATTGTAGTGGTTGTACTTGCCTGTTAGAAAGCAGGAAAGATGTTAAATCTGATCTAAATCAGTGCTCATTTTTTCCCCAGATGAAAATGACTACTTAAGAAAGGGTAGAGGATTTATGGGGGTGTCAAAACATATGGCAGATGGGCTGGATTAGGACTCATGAGCACAGTAATCCAAATCCTTTCTGCCAAGCATTACAGAGGATCTCTTCTGCTGCTGGACTGCACTAAATGTACACAGTCAGGTCAGAGGAGCACAGGCTGTCAGGAGGCTCAGAGAAAGGGTTGCTAGTGAAAGTGCTTGTCTGAGGGTTCATTTTGAAAGCGCTTTCTTTGCAGGCAAAAGTCTCCTAGGGAACTGGCTATATTATTTAATTTTAATAAATTGCTGGATTTTTTTTTTTTTCCAAATTACTGGAATGATTTTCTTCCAAAGCCTGGAAGAAAGCAAAGCCAAAATATATGCTAAACCTTTCTCATTATCTCTGACTATATTAGCACAGAGGGATAAAAGCTTTGTAAAAGTCATGAATACTGAGAGAGGAAAAAAGGGGAATGAGTTTGTTTTTCCCTTCTAAGCCAGTGCTATCTGTGTGATTTAAAAAGGAAAAAGAAAGAAAAAAGATGTCTTACTTTAAATTGTTGTGACAGAAGTTTTAAGTATTAGGGGCTGTTTTAATCTTGGTTGTAGACTGAGTTTCCTCTGAAATCTGAAAATTCATAATGGCATGTCAGTGTTACACTGGTTATTGCTAGCTGTAGTTAATATGTAGGTAATTAAAAAAACTTGTAAAGCTACTGACTTTTCAAAAGATCCATGTCTGAAATAGTTTCTGGGGAAGGGTGCAAACCATTTGTGTCTGAGGCAACAACAGGATATTTGCACTTCACTCCTGTAGTCAGTTAACGAAGCTAAAGAATTTACTGGAGCTTTCTCCAGTTAACTAGTACTTTACAGCATGACCAATTGATACGCTGTTGTGGAAAACCACCTGCTCAGATATCTCTGAGATCCATGAGGGAATGCTTAGATGTTTCATTTGACAGCCGTGTAAAATGCTTAAAAGTTAGTAAAAGCGTTTAGTTAAAGCATGAAACACAATACTGTATATGGATAATTTGTGTTCTTTGTAGAACCAACAAGGATGTGAGGATACAGATCTTAGAGATCTTAAGTGTAAGCTTAAAAGGGAGGCTGCAATAGTTTTTCCAGCAAGAAAGATGGATTAGCTCTGCGGCAGAGATTGTTAGCGTTTCTAGGGACAGATGCAAGAGGAAAACTTTTAATTGCTACTATTTTATGAACTATAGGAAGACCTGAAAGTTTTTAGAATGTTTCAGTATTATCTTTGAGGAAGGGCATGTCTGCTCTACTATGGTTTTGTCAGAGAACTTTGTAATATGAACTTTCTTGGCATTTAATTGAAAAATGGAATGGTTAGGACTTTAGGAAAGTGACTTTTTTTTCCCAGTTGTTAAGTAAGAATTAACAAAATAACAAAACGGTCTAATCAGACCATGAATGTTCACTTCTCATCTGTTAATCAAGTTTGACTTCCTTACTATTTGGAATATCTTTACCTTTTAAGAGGTATGTAGCCTTCCAGCAAAGACTTATTCTGAATTTCTAATTCAAGCAAATAAAGAAAAACAATCTTTCACTTGCCAGCTTCTTTCTGTCTAAGCAGCCTCCTTTTAAGAGACTGTAAGAATTTATAAAAGGGAAAAAAAAATGCATTTGAGAGTTGTGTATATGCATGTTTGAAGGAAATGACTTTAAAAATAATTGAGGCAAAAGGGTGGGCAGAAGCAATTTCACATAGCGCACAGTATGACAGGAATGTAAGGACAAGTTGAACCAGGGACATAAGGTTTTACTAAGGACATACATGCAAATCCATGAAATCTGAATAATCTTTTTATTCCAAATATAAACTTAGTTGGGAGTTTCAGTGATAACCAGTTTGCACAGCTTTATAACATTAAAAGCATTTAAGCAGTTTTGGCAGGCACAGATGAAACCATATGTGAGAGGAGTTGCAAAGTATTATCCAGCTTCCAAATTAAAGTAAGTTGTTCTAATAGGCTTTCCAGAGAGTGTACTTATCATGCAGTGTAGATGTGGGTTTTGATTGATATACTACTAAAAAAGTATGGATTTTCCTAGATATACACAAAAGCTAATAAATCAAACTGGAATTAATATCGCAAATTAAATCTGTGGACCCATGTATAAAAAAGTGCACGTGTTTTTTAGATGTTTCTGATGCAAGTGCATAAATTTTCTCATTATAGATTTGTTTGTTCCCTAATACTGCTTCCATTAAATTATTTCATATTACATAAAATGGAATGTATTAACCTTACTGCCATTTAATATTTTAAAGTATATGAGGAGAAACTAGAGAAATGTGAAAAGGAATAAATTTTAATGATAATTCATGAATGACCATGACTAGACTGGATCTTATTACTGAAACATCAGTAAACTTATGGTAGAAAACTGTTAATAGCTGACCTAAAATGAAGCAGCATGATCATCTGTATTTCATGATATCAAGGCTTGAGCCTGCAGAAAAGTGAACTATTTTGAGGAAATAAGACAAAACATTCCAGTGTGAGGTCCTGCTTCTGAATAACTAAGTAAATATTGAATAACTGCAAGGAATGTGTAGTATGAGATAGAAAAAATGATCTAATAAAATGAAAAATGATTGACAAATAATTCCTTCTAATAATGGGGGAAAGATTATCAAAGCACACTGTATCTAGAACTACTTGGCAATTAGGGTTTTTTTCCTTACAAAAAGCATCTGAGAAACTGAAATATAAAAATACACACATTTTAGTTTCTAGAGATTCTTCTGTGGAGAGAGAGTAATGTAAACCAGCTTTCATTTATGGCGCCCATGTAATTGAGAGCAGAACTTACTCAAGAAGCAGCTCCTGCTGGAAAATGTTGAGTTATTCCATAAATAAGTGGAGGTTCTTCAAGTTGCTAGCATGTTGACATGGGTAGGTGGAGTCAGCTGCTTCACGTAATATTATTTAGATGTGTATGAAGATGTGAAAGGTTTTGAAGCACTTACTTAATATGGTGTGCTTGAAGAAAAACACCCAGTTTATTGTTTGGCTGTGCGATCACAGAATTGTTAGGGCTGGAAGGGATCTCTGGAGATCATCTAATCCAATCCCCCTGCCAAGGCAAGAGCCCCTTCAACAGGTTATACAGGAATGTGTCCAGGTGTGTTTTCAATGTCTCCAGAGACAGAGACTCCACGACCTTCCTGGACAGCCTCTTCCAGTGTCCTGCCACCCTCAATATAAAGAAGTTCTTCCTTGTGTTGCGGTTAAATTTTCTGTGTTTTATTCAAAATGAAGTGGGACTTCAGCAGTAGGTAGATTTGAAAGCTCCTGATGATCACTGTAGTTAATAGGTAGGCGGTAGGTGACCTAAACATGGAATCCTCATCCATTTGTCTTTCTTGCCTTCTTGGAAAATTTAATCAGTTTTCTGGTGAAATGCCTTAGGAGAGACTTTCATTAGGGAAAGTGGAACTGGAATATTCTTTAGACTTTAAGTCTAGTTAAGGCAAACTGCTCTTTCGTTCACAGCCAGGAACTAAGGATTTAGGAGGCTATGCAGGAACTATTGTAGGATTCAATAAATTCCTCTAAAATAAACAATTTTCAAAGGGTTACACAACTAAATCTTAAGCAAGGATTGATAGCCTAAAACGTCTGAAGGCTCAACTCTTGATACAGGCTTGATATAGCTCAATTGAAAGAGCCAGTTTTTTAGTCTATGGTCAACCACATTCCCACCCAGCATTTTGTGAGTCAAATGTCAGAGGCCGAGATCTATTGATGCTTGTTTCTGTTACTAAAAAAAGTTGTATCAGATGATTTCTTCGTTTCTTTTGTGTATGATTTGCAGAACTAAATACCTGGTGTTTATTTATGCTTTTTTTTTTTTTTTTTTTTTTTTTTTTCAGAGAAAGAATTTGACCCTGTTCTTCAGCATTGGTTTATTGACCTCCTGGGGCACTGCACTGCTGGGTGTTCGCTTATACTGGATGGGCAACAAGCCCCCAAGTTTTTCCAATTCAGATAATCCAGCAGCTGACTCAGACAGTTTTCTCACACGTACACTGACCTTCTTTTACTTGCCAACCAAGAACCTCTGGCTGTTGCTGTGCCCAGATACCCTCAGCTTTGACTGGTCTATGGATGCTGTGCCTCTTCTAAAAGCAGTCAGCGACTGGAGGAATTTACACACTGTGGCCTTCTATGCTGGACTCCTCCTCCTTGCCTATTTCAGCCTGAAGGGCTCCAGCAATGAGAGAGAATGCAACGGGAGAACTGTAATGAATGGCAAGCAAAATGCTAATGGGCATAGCTGCCACTCAGAGGTGGAGTACAAGACACTGGAAGTGAAGTCAAACTTGGCATCAAAAGAAGAGAATGGCATAAAAAAGCATGAAATTAAGAAACTGCAGCTTCCTTCAACTGAGAACATTGTCATTCTGTCTCTCTCTTTGTTAATAGTGCCCTTTGTTCCTGCCACAAACCTATTTTTCTATGTTGGCTTTGTAATAGCAGAGCGTGTGCTGTATGTTCCTAGTATGGGCTTCTGCCTGCTGGTTACAGTAGGTGTCAGGGCCCTTTATGTCAAAGCCCAAAAGCGCTTTTTGAAGAACTTGGTTTTTTGTTCCACTGCTGCATTAATTATTTTCTATGGACTCAAGACTGTTGTCAGGAATGGGGACTGGCAGAATGAGGAGATGCTGTATAGGTCAGGGATAAAAGTAAACCCTGCTAAAGGTAATTTTTGCTCTTTATGGTGTATGCTTTACTTATTCCAATCTGTCTTTGCCTTTGAGTTGTCTGATTTTATCAGCTACATCTAAAGAGGATACTTTAAGAAATGTCTTTCAAATTGCAGTGGTATGTGCATTAGTAAAAAATGAGGAAAAGCAGGAATGTGTTTTGATTAGGTGTTACAGGCTTGGCATTAACATGGAGAAAATGAGACCCTAAGGTAAGAGTATGCTTTCTTTTTCACTGATATTAGTTCTGCATTTTGAAATCAAAGACGCATTATTAGTATTATGGGCCCCATCCTGGTAGTTTTCCATTTGGAATCTGGTATCTATCATGCTGATGAAGATTTTTCATATGTTCACCAAATGTTGTGTTTCTTTGACTAGAAAATACAAGAAATAGCAAAGGACAGTATCAGGGAAGTGCTGTTTCTTTATTTCATCTGATGCAAATAATGTCAATGCTACATAATAAAAATGAGGAAATGAGGTCATATAATTCAGCTTAGGAAATGACTGTAGTTCCCCCTGCATACAAGTACTGTAAAGAGTTATTGTCAAATACTTATGCCTTCCTGTTCATGTATAAATGTCAGCTATTCGTAACATTGACCAGCTACGTCTCTCAAAGGTTGTATCTATGCAGTAATGAAATGTGACCGCAGCTAATGTAAACACATCCAAACAGGCAGTAAACCTGCTAGTTTAGGGATCAGTAACAATGTTTAGCTGTGGCTCTGTGATTTCAGCATATATGGCAGATCCAGCTGGGATCCTGAACTCCATGCTGCCTGGCTGTACTGCTCTTGGACACATGCAAGTTTATATGAGAATGATCAAAATACCACCTGTGAGTGCAGTGTAGATATTGACTAAGCCTTCCTTATTCACAAATTTCCAGAAGTGAGAAGGGATCAGTTGACTGCTTTGCCTGTCTGTGAAAGAAAAATTTGACAGCTCTTGAACACTTGAGTTTTTTCAGTCCTCTGCTCAGAAACCTATCATATGACACAAAGTCATCTGCTGACAGAGTTGTGCTTCTTGGTTAGACAGTTATATATGCCATAGTCCAAAAGCTGTGATAATAAGAGGCAAATGCAGGTGGCTACTGTGAGCTGATAGGGAGTGAAAAAGTAGATTTGGCAGATAAGATGCCTTGTAAACCAGCACTGAAGTAATTTGTCTGTCTGATTTTGTAACTCTTCTTCATATCCTTTCTCACCCTGGGAAAATTATTAAACTTTTGTTGCTGCAGTAAGTGACTTTTGTTAATTGTGAACAAGCACATCCCATTTATTTAACTTTTTTCAAAACTAGCACATGAGAGCAAGAAATTAAGTAAATGAAAAGCAAGACAGCACACCAGAGTGATTATATGAGGCTCTGAGATGTAGCAGTTTAATGACAATATAAAGCTTGCATTAAAACATTGGCATTCCTTGGAAAGAAATGTATGCACTTGATTAGTTAATGTATGTTCCATTTTTGTTCTTGGTGAAGATCCCCAGTTATTAATAGTTGTCTGCTTGTATTGAGCCAAATTTGGTGATAAAAAAAAACATACAGCAGTTTTTGTCCAAGAGTATGATTGGCTGCAGCATTGTCTGGAAATTAGACTACTGGGTATTATGCTCCTAGGAGACAAGATGAGCTATTTTCATCATACAAATCTCAGTATGCACAGACTCGTGTATATATGATTGTCTGGTTTCTTGCCATATATGCTGACATTAAGTGTCTTGTAAGATATGTAGAAGCAAAGACAGCATGTCAGTGTGATGGTACAGACATGACTGAGCTGATTTTAAATCTCCTTAAAATACCTTGTTAAACTTCTGCTGAATATTTACTAGCCCACACACATTGTAACAAAGCTGGGTATAAGAAACTCCCAGCTAAAGCGACCTGTCACCCAACTCTATTCATTGTTGTGAATACTTCTGAGATTATCCCTGGCTTTCACTATGCTAATTTTATTTTCTGTTTCTCATGCAATCAGGCAAGTCTGACTGGACTATGCTGGCTGCCAGTCCTGCCAAAGCATTAGGAGATCAACAATTCAAACTACTCTTCAGTAATTAAATGAGGTTGACATAGAAAAAACAATTTATTTTTGTTTGCCTCTTTTTTTTTTTAGTTTTATGAATGCTAGTGATAAATAGGCTATTCAGAGAGTGAGACAATAGGCTGCTCAGTCAAACCATAGAGTAGAGAAGTGTTTTCCTTATTTTTAGGCTACTAAGAAGAGGCTGTTGCTCCTCATTCCTCTCTTTTCTTCAACTTGTAGCTCTTTCTCCTCAATAGTATTTTCTCACTTTTGAAAATTTTGAAGTGGCAGGATCATTTTCCCTGATGGTTCTGCATTGCCTCTCTTCTGCAAAGATGGTCTGTCCTAGGCTAAAAAGCAGTTAGGGATCCCTTCAAAAACTCCCCATATGGGAACTGATAAAGAAGTAGAAATCTGTGAAGACCAGCTTTGCTAAAGCAAAGAAATGAGTGTTTTGTTCCAGATCCATCTGTATTCTGGGCTAGTGGATGAAAGCCACTCATGGCTGGGTGCCGTGCAGCAATATTGAGCTGATGTGCTGTAACTAGTAAGGTCATTTGCAAGGCAAGCTTTTACCATAGGTGCATTTGTGTACTAATGTGGTTGAACTGCTTTGGAAATGGAGTTGTCTCACATGGTGATGGTTTATAATCAGATCTTCTGTGTTGTAGTACATGTAAGAATATAATCTCATCTGCTGCTGTGGGATTTTTAGGCAAACATATTCAGTGGCTTCTCCATCTTCAATCCTCAGTGAAGAAATGGCTGATAAACACCTCACCAGCACTTTCTTCTTGTTTTATCCAGGGCACCTTGCAGGCAGTGTAGAGACAACAGTATTCTGCCTCGGGTGAGAGGGGCCCTACCGCTGCAGGCAGCCACAGCCTTACTACAATATATGTTCCCCTGGGCTGTTTTTGTCTATAATGGACAATGTGGAAAAAATACTCAAAAGTGCGGGGCATGGATTATCTCTTAAAAAGCCTCCAAAGTATGCTGTGGAAGAGTCAATTGAGAAGAAAGTTGTGATGCTGCCTCTAAGCTACCATGTGTGTGCTGGCTTTCTTGGCTGCCTTTGTGTGGCAGAGGTAGCTCTGCCATCTCTTGGCTGGTGGAGTTGTAATGAGGACTTGAGATGTCTTAGCTGCATCTTTTCTGGTCTTGTTCTCCTGTTTTGGTTATGACTGGTATTCCAAATAACTTTAAAGAGATCCAAGCATTACCTTGTTGCAGTTTGTCAGCACTTGAGGGAGAAATATGGAAGACAAGAAATATGCAACAAATATGGATCCTGAAGTGGGTGTATGCATTTTTTGACCTGAGGAAGGGAAAGACACAAGTATTTCTCTGTGCTGCCTTCAACCTAAGGAGCAGCCCAACTGATATAAAACCATTCCCATTATCTGACTGTTCTTTTATAGTGAAGGAAGCCTCCCAAAATGTAAAAACAAACAAGTTAAAAGTGGGTGGTAGCTGCCATATCTTTTTCAATTACTGTGGGTCATTCTATGGTGATGATTACCTTGTGTTTAATATAAAATTATAATGACACACAAAATAATCGTGCTCATTATGCCTCATTAACTCTAGTTTTCCCTGTAGTACCAAAAGTAAGCTTGAAAAAGCACAGTCTTTTTCCTCCATGCTATTTTATACCTTGCAGTCCACATCTGAACATCAAAGATAATTGTGTATTTAATGTACCTGTAACAGACACTGATTAAATAAGTAGAAAACAACAGAGAGGCTTAGACTGCCACAGAAGTATTAGTTGTTTGGTCATATTTACTGATGAAATTTTAGTCTCATGTTTGCCGTGATATTTGTAAGTAGGCTTTGAAGATCCTTCCTGGAAATAGTTGACCAGGTCCACCAAGTGGATACTTAACTTTAGCCATGCATTCAAGTTTTGCTAATTTTTTCTATGTGGCTAGTGGGTTTGCAATGGAATGTACAACAAGGACATATACTAGGCTGCTTCCAAAAGCTGTATTGCTGTATTATTGTGGCTGTACATCTGATCGTGTAAGCCCTGACTAAAGTTGGTCTTGCAGCTGTTGGCTTCAGAACCAGTTCTTCATGTTGCTCAGGTGTTTGTCCTTTTCCATCATTATTAGTGTTAGTGAAATGTTATATGTTCACAGCTGAGGCAGATCACTGGGACTTGCATATGTGCTTTAGTCTTTTCCTGAATCAGTTCTGTAGGAGAAAAAAATCCTTAATATCTATTATATGAAGACAAAGTTAGGGTAAGTGTGTTGAGTTTTTTGGTTCAGATGAACTCTACTATTGGAGTTGAATTGTTTAGATGATTCCAGTAGTTGACACAAAGACTAAAATAAATAAGTAAAAAAGTTTTTGCACATCTTGCAAAAACATTGTGTTTTAAATTAGTATTATCAATCTCTTAAAATCCTACTTTGAGTTAAACATGCTGTTCATCATTGTTCATCTTACTTCTTGCGTTGATTACCACATTGTTCTCAGTGGGCAGAAGTAGGACCAAGACATGATGTTGACAGAGAAGAATATAGAAGTCGTTCCGCACAAATATACAAAACTGCTGTTGTCCTGTCTTTGTACTCTTCTTCCTACTCTGAGTTGTTATGAGTGTGAATCATTCAATTCTGCCTAATGTTTTCAGAACATATTACAATGCTTCTGGACCACAGTGCTCCTTTTTCTCCTTTTTTTCCCCTTTTGCAACAGGATTCTGAGATCTTCCTGCCTCATTCTGCTATGTTTGTGTTTCCAAAATATTTGAAGAACTTCCTTCACTTTTTTTCTATCTTTGGTATTCAGCCTTGATCAGTTGTATTCCCTGGAACTTTATGGATGATTATCTTTCTTTTTTAAATATTTTTCTTTGTCCTTTCCCTTCCCCTTATTATGAGTTTAGCATTGGATTGGTAAAGACTGCTGCTTTATAAATGTGTGAATACCAAGATATGAAGCTCAGACTGGGAAATGTTTTAGTAGAACAACGTATGAAGTAGCTGTATGCTCATCTGAGCAGTCACTAAAAAGGTGGCAAGTGCACTTTAATTTGTAGTCTTAATGTAATGTTACGTCGTTAATTTTAGATTGCTAATACTTTCTGCTAAGTCAAATTGAAGGAACCCTTAAAGCTGAATTTAGAACTTAGATTATTTAGTATCTCTGTGAAGCATAATACTTGCTTTTCAGTCTGAACTGAAAAAAAATGTTCTTGCTGCTTCTAATATTTTTAAATACCAATTTTGATTTTGTTATCCAAGTTAAATAGTTTCTAGTGTTGAATTCCTCTTTAGTTTACCATAACTAATGAAGTTGGCAAATTTATTCGCTCTGTGAACTGGTTTAAGTATTAGTGTAGGAGGAAAGAAAAGAATCATGTGAGTTAGTTTTGTTCCACTTCATGTACATAAATTGGTTATTGTTAAAAAGACACACACATTTACTCTTGCTGAAGAGTTAGTCCTCTGACTTAAAAAATTAAAAAATAAAAAATCCATTTTTTATGCCTGTCATTGCAGAGATTGTGTGTTCTAGTTCTGTGCACTTGGGTAGAAGTAAATACTGGAAGCTGTTTCCATCTGATTTGACAGCTCGCTCTCTTGCGCTTATCTACTCTTAGAAAATAATTTCTTAGTAGCAGTCACTGTCAGTAAGCAGTCCCTTCTTCATCTGGCAGTGAAAATACCAACTAACAGAGCAGTGAGGAAAACCAGTTACAATATTTTGTACTAAAGTAGGTGAAGAAACTGTATTTCCTTCAAACAAAAAGAATGCAATAAAACATTCTTTTCCATTGTTATTAATATTGTTGCATCACTAGTGATGACTGGAGACCAAAGGAGAAGAAATATTTTAAGATACAGCATTCTTCAAATATACTTATTAGTAAGAGCTTAAATTATGCTGACAAAGAGATGGTTTCTCCTGTAACACTTTTAGAGCTTTGCTTTCAATAGCTATTGCTCTGAAACAGCTTGTTGTTCAGCACATGTTTTTTATACCTCCCAAACTGAGCAGTGTGTGAACTGACAATCACCACATTGGGCATTTAAAAATACTTGAGCATTTGGGATTGCATTTCAGTGTTTTGCTGCATATATTAATTTTTTATAATATGCAACTTGGCAGTAAAACTCCAACTCACTTTGGCCAAACAGCACAAAATATTACTCTGCATGGTAATTATTTCTTGTTCCTTTGGTTAATTTAATTTCAACAATAGTAAAATCATTCTTAAAGTAGTATGGTTCGATTCATACAACATTATGCAGAATAGAAAATGTGGGTTTTGAAAAAGAAGGCTTAAGAGGGAAAGTGATTTCAGTGCACAGACTGCCATATAAGCCAGCAGATTTTAGAAATATAAAACCTGCTAATAATTACACTTAAAAGTTTTGCGTATTATCACTGTTAAGACATAGCAGTGATATGAGCATAGCATCTGGAATTAGGTATTCATGAATTTGTTTTAATTTTCCTAATGAGCTCTTTTTTACTCTTTGAACAAGGGACTTTAATCTCAATTTTTCCCTCTGGAATGGAACTCCTATTACCATTACCATAAGACATTGTTGGTTTTTTGTTTTTATTTGGTTTGTTTTGTTTTGTGTGGTGGGGTTTTTTTGTTTGTTTGTTTGTGTTTTTTGTTTTTTCTTTTAAATTTTGGCGATTCAAGAAGTTTTGTATTAAAACATCTCCATATCTATGGTACTATGATATCCCTTCTAAGCTATTGATAAATATATATCAGGATATATATAATTATGGTGATTCTTGACATACTTTTTAGTCAACTGGAAGAAATTGTCAGAGAAACATACCATCAAGTAATCATCACTTTGCCAGAACTTTCTGGTACTTAGTCTTTTTTGACTAAATGTTGCATGGATGTTTTCTTTGACCTCTATTATTATTTTCAGCTTTGGCTGTTTTTTTAAGAAGAAATTACTGTAAGGTACTGTATCTTCTGTCAGTGTTATAAAATGTAGGGGGAGGTGCAGCAGTCTTATTTAGGTAAAAAAGTCCAAGGTTAGAATTACACATAAAAAATATAATTTATATTATACAATTTTACATGGCTGTGCAAGTCTGTTATTACCATGTATAGGTTATGCAGGATATCCNCCAAACACCGGGAGCTCGTCAGCGTGCGAGCCCGAGAAGGAAAAGAAAGCAAAAAAAAAGAGAAAGAACACCTCCTCCTTCGGTTTATATACACCTGATTACGTAAAGAGATGGGATGGAATACTTCCTAGATCTTGACCCCAGCTGGTTACCAAGGAAGGCCCACAAAAAACAACCCATCACACCTATGATAAATTTATTGTCTTTGTTCTTAAAAAAGCCATCAGAATTTGGAGAGTCAACGAAAAGGATTCTTCAAAGTTCTTCAAGTAGATAAACACTTTTTCTGTCTGCCACTCTTAACAGTTTGTCATGGTTTAGGAATAGTACTCCCCGAATTAGTGTCTCCACTGAGATTCTCCCAAACCAGACACCACTCATTAACTTTCTCTGCCGACTAGGGACAAGATAGAGCATTCCTTACTCCACCCTGGCAAGCGACATAAGATGGTATTGAATAACACCAGGGCCTGTTGTGCCTGCTTGGCACAGGGCACTGCAGCCCAGAACTCCTGGGATGAAGAGGTCCAGCAGGATCAGCCTCCCTGGTAGCTGGGACTGCAGGCACATCCTACTGTGCCTGGCTACTGCAAAAAGTTAACTGTCTTGGCTGGAACAAGGACACAGCTTTAAAAGAGAAAGCTCAAGTGAACCACACTGAATTATTTGGAAGTTAAATAAAAAGCCTACACTCCAAAACCAGTGCGGGGCTCTCTAAATAGATGGTTCAAAAGTGTAGAAGGAATGGTCATTAATAAGTTGTTTGGGAAACAGCCATAGTTATCAAGCATTTGAGCATGCCACAGGCAGGCCGGCCTCAGCAAAACAGTCTGGTTATGCCAAATATGCTGGAGAGCTGAAAGAAAGTGGTTTATAGTTCAGTTCAAAGTCTGAATTTGTTCTCCAGTGACAGTGTTCTCCCTTTCAGTTCTTCAGTAGTGCTGTAATTTCCTATGAAACCCAAGCCACCATGAGATATGTGCTTCTCCTGCAGCTGGATACAAGAAAGCCTGATATTCATCCTTTTCATCTATGTAGAGTTATGGGAGCAGGGATTATTTCTCCCCCCCCTTGGAATTTAGTCAAGCAACATCTCTACTCTGTGAATCTTAAATTGCAGAGGCATAGAAGAGAAACTATTATTACCCATTATCTAGACTTTTTAAAGATACAAACAATTTTGAGACATGGACTTATCAGGCTGTTACTTGTTCCCCTGCCTTCTCTGAGGTGCTCTGCAAGATCATTCAACAAACTCATCTGGGCTGAAAACCAGTGCAAAAAAATACCCCTGCCCTGGTCAAGGTGGAATTAGCTTTGGCATGATGAATTTTTTGTAGTATTATCAAGTAAAATAGATTGTATTTTCTAGTTTGATTAAAAGGCCTTCAGTCCATATGTGGTGAAACTATGTTGTAGGGGTTTTTTTGTTGCTTTTTGGTTTTTTTTTGTTTGCTTGTTTTTTGTTTGTTGGGTTTTTGTTTGTTTTTTTGGGCTTTTTTTTCCTCAGAAGGAAAGAGTAACTTTTAGAGAAAAATGAGATTATCTGGATTTGTACTCAAGCTGAGCATGTTTATTTAAGTGCATTAGATAGTTATCCTGTTGTTTCATTATTTTGCCTTCTTTTCCAAAATATGTCAACTCTGAAAATTTTTTTTATGTAATAATTTTTCCCCTGAGTCATGTGTCTTCATTTTCCTATCTGCAATGGATTTCATATCAGTACATATTAAGTACACCTTATGTAAATTTGGTAGAGAAACTAACCTTTAATGTGGACAGGACAGTAATTTACATATATGCCTTTTTATACCACTTCTGGTAGTGTAAAATCCCAGTGTAGACAGATAAATACAAGTATTTTAGGAAGATTTCCCTTCCTTTGTAACAGGGAGTTTTATTAACACTTAAGCTTAAACTGTAATCATTGCCAACCTTCATGCATTCAAAAAGTAAATGATAGCTGATGCAATTTAGCATGCGCAAAAGGTTTGCATATAGTTTTGTTTTAAATCACAGAAGAGATCACAAAGTAGAATGACTGAGTGCTCAATGCCATTTTCTTGTCTTTCCTTGATTACTGTAGCACACTGAACTTGTCTTTGAGGTCTTAAAATACAAAATACAAAAAATACAAAAGTTTTGAAATATGGACTATTAAAGATTCTAATTAATAGTTGTAGTGTCTTCAGTTAGTGTCACTGCTGGCAAAAAATGTAGGACGTAATTTTATGACCCACCTTCCTTCTTGCAACCTGTATTTCCATACCAGTGTGGATATGTATTGGCTGGCAAAGATTCACAGGCTCTGTCTTGCCTTTATAAGTGATTTAGAACAAACCAAACAAGATGATACAATTTGAAATGTTATGAAAAGCCCGCTTTCTGGATATGCCTTAATTTGCCTTTTCCAAGGCTGACATATGTTGTTTGAGCGTATCTGAAGATTCTCTTGGTTTGACAAACCCGAACACCGATTTTCCCCTCCCTGTGGCTCCTCTGGAATGTTTCTGGGACATTGTCCTCTCTGTTCCCCTTTCCTGGAAAGAAGCCAATAATGATCCATCTACTTTTAGCTTTGAGGGCCAGGGCTGACATTTCAGTTCACCCTGCCATTGCTGCAGGAGACTGACTTACAGTTCATCACTTGGGACAGAAGTGATAATTTTGAATGTATCATAATTGTTTTTAGAACCATGCCTGCTGTTTAAAAAGTTACAGTATTTGGCAGATTTAGTACATGGTCACCTCCTTGCCTGAGTCAGTTTGGGGCTCTGAGGAGTTCCTCAGGGTGAATCCTGAGATGACTGGGGTGCCCAGAGATGTCCTCTTGTGTATTTCTGCTGCTTTGTCCTCATTTCATTTTCTTGCATGATTTAGATCCATTGTCTCTACAAAATATGATTTCTTATAACATGAGAGTTTTGGGTCAGCACTGCTGACAGCTGTGTTCCTGGCCATTGTGAGGTTTTGTGAGATAGGAACTTTGTGGCAGTAATGTCTTACAGAGTTCACACACTTGCAGTACCCACATAGCTCACAAAGCTGTGGAAATGTGTGATCAGTCTCTGTTACGAACAGAACACTGACAAGATTAGATGTTAAGGGTACTGTGATCTCCCTTTTCTCATTTTTTTTATTTAACCTGAATCAGTTTAGTTGTCTGATTCATACCATATCTTCCCCAAAAATCATTTTAGCTTGAGGGAGTGTGTGGCAGAACTGAATGGTCTGGGGGTGGTAGGTACAGGAATTCTTTAAAATAGTGATTCCACCAGAGCAATTGTGTCATGAAACATTGTCCTGAAGTAACCTCTGACAGTTACCTTCTTTGACAATGGGATTTCTGTTGAAATAAAATATAACCTGTGTTCATCAGTCTTTCGTTATTACCTTTCTGTCAGATGGAAAGCTATTTTCTCATGCACTGAAGTGTGCCAGCACAGCCCAGGAAGTAGAAAACTGTTATATTCTCAACAAGTCTGTTATCTTGCAGTAAGTAGCTTTAGCTTAATCAGAATGCCTTTGCCAGAGTTGCAGCATTAAACAAAACCAAGTTGTACAAAGGGAAATGAGAGGACATATCAAAATAATATATGTGTTGGTGCTTTCTATTTGTTTATCTCTTTAAAAAGAGCACCTACAACATTGCAGTGAGGTTGCAATTTCTGATTTGAATATTTGTAGAGGTTCTGCAGTATCAGCATTGGTTTTAAGGGCTGAATCTGGTTTACAGGACAGCTTTGTCTGTATTATTGTCTTTCAGTTGTGGGAGAAGTGAAAGACTGTCAAATGTAGCACACTGGCTGCACCGAGGCAGCTCCTGGGAGGTGTGAGCTGGTACTGCCATCAGAGAGATGAGTGGTTGGGAAGCATGTTTCTTCCTGAATTTGTCTGTTGACTTGTACTAAGTGAGGGCTGTGCTATTAAGAGTTTCTGTAATGCTACCCTGAAAATATTTTACATTGTTGCTATGTAACTAAAAACACTAAAGGAAGTGTTTTGATCCTGTGGCACCTCAGACAAAGGTACTGATGAGAATTTCCTCATACTGTAATCTGTCCGGGTGTGGAGAAGAAGTGTGAGTATGTGAGTTAAGTATACTCACATACTTTTCTTTGATAGCTCGCTTTACTATTCAGCTAGATTGTGGAGCACTCACACACTTGAGACTAGGTTCATCAAAGGTAATTGGATTACCAAAATCTGCAATTATGTCTTACGCAGAATGAGGAGTTCATACTCTAGACTAAACAGGGTAAATGGTGAAACCAAAGAACACTTTAACAGCTGCTCAGTCTCAGGTTCATTGAACTGACAGAGTCACTGTGCTACCCTTTGAGGAGGAAAAGCTAATTTTCTGTAAGACAGCAAACGAAACGGGTATATCAGGCAGTGATGCTGAGCATAGTAGAGCATTATGCATTGGTACACATTTGCATCAGGGTTTCAGAACCAAGAATCAAAACTGAAGCACTGCCTGCCGAAACTGAGTCGGTTAGTTCCTGTGCTGACATGGCTTTGGATAGCTTTCAGAGAGCTACATAGTTTTCAATTCTCTTTTTCTTTTACTTGCTGTCATTACAAAAGCCCTGCAATTGATCGACAAATGAACTGTTGAACAAATGGTATAAGTAGCAACCTTAATAAAAAGCAGAAGAACATGTAAAAGTTAGGAGGTGATAGATGGCTAATACAGTCTGTCTCCACATTACTACATACCCACTGATATATTAAAAGAAGTAAAAATCAATGTGTGCAAAGTAGATCAAGCTCATAAATTATGGGTATGTAGAAACCATTTATCCCATTAGGAAACAAGAAATAGGGCAGTTTTGTGGCTGAGTTAGCAAAATGAGGTAACTTGATCAAAATGTTCTATTAACAAGTAGAGTTTTTAGAGGAAAATTGATGCAAATGGTATGCGTGGATTTATGACATATTTTGGAAAAAAAATTAATTACTTCTTTGAAATAACAGGAGAAATATAAATACCTTGTACAAATCATAACACAGAAGTTAGGCAAAACCTGTGTTATAGAAAAACTGTTTTATATGTTGAGCTCTCTTCATCACCTGTTTTTTTGAGTGTGCCACTGACCTTCAGAGGTTTTACTGAGGAAACCTGTTGTTCCTCTGTTTGTGAAACTTTTCCCCTCAAGAGCAAAATGATTACCTGATGGAATGTGAATGGTAGTGACTGTAGCACCACTCTGCCTTATCAAGTAGTACCCTTGAAAGGAAAAAGCTGTAAATTGCTAGTGCATCTAGCCTTTCAACAAAAAGGAAAAGTTGTTTTCTTTATAACTATGGTTATAACTTTTCAAATGTGAGTGATATAACTGCTGCTGTGCTATTTCTTCACACTTTACCCAACAAACGTAGTTGGGAATATTTGGATATTGGAAACTTATTTACTTCTGTTGCAAGTATCAGCCTTTATTTTTTTTCCTTCCCAGTAGGATGAATTTCCCACGTATAAACATTGGTCTTAGTGTTTCAGCTTCTGTCTGATCAAGTAGATCAAACTCAGAAGGAATGATGAACTTTCCAAATTTTTTTTTTTAATAATTTTGTTTTTAGCAAACAAATACTTTGCTTCCAAGTGTGTGTTAGAAAGGTTGACCCTTTACCAGAAGTTACGAATATAGATCAAAATATAAAATGCATAGACAAATACCAATCTTCCCACAATGTTTAGACTGTAAGTAATGTAGCCTACTTGGCCGTCATTTTGTGAGAATACTAATTATGTGAGGAAATTTTCCTTAGATTTCTATATTGCAAGAATAGAATCACAGTTATATATTGAGTTGGAAGGGACCCACAAGGATAATTGAATCCAACTGCTGGTCCTGCACAGAACTATCACCAAGAGTCACACCATGTGCCTGAGAGCATCATCCAAATGCTTCTTGAGCTCTTCTCAGGCTTGGTGCTGTGGCCACTTCCCTGGGGAGCCTGTTCCAGTGCCCAACCACCCTCTGGGTGAAGAACCTCTTTCTAATACCCAACCCAAACCTCGCTGACACAACTTCAGACCATTCCCTCAGGTCTTGTCACTGGTCACCACAGAGAAGAGATCGGTGCCTGCCCGTCCTCTTCCCCTCACAAGGAAGTTGTAACTGCAGTGACGTCTCCCCTCAGTCTCCTTTTCTCCAGGCTGAACACACCACGTGCCCTCAGCCACTCCTCATATGGCTTCCCCTCAAGGCCCTTCAACATCTTTGTTGCCCTCCTTTGGACACTCTTTAATAGCGAGTATCTTTGTTATACTGTGGCACCCCAAAACTGCCCCCAGTATCCAAGGTGAGGCCGCCCCAGTGTAGAGCAGAGCGGGACAATCCCCTCCCTCACCCGGCTGGCGATGCTGTGCCTGATGCCCCCCAGGACAGGGTTGGCCCTCCTGGCTGCCAGGGCACTGCTGACTCACATTCAACTTGGCATTGACCATGACTCCCAGGTGCCTTTTCATGGCACTGCTTTCCAGCATCTCATTCCAGACTTGCCCCATTCCAGGTGCAGAATCCGACACTTTCCCTTGTTGAACTTCCTATGGTTGGTGATTTCCCAGTCCTCTGATTTGTGGAGGTCTCTCTGCAGTCCCTCCCTGCCTTTGAGGGAGTCAACAGCTCCTCACAGTTTTTGTCCTCTGCAAACCTGTTCAGTATCCCTTCCAGTCCTGTGTCCAAGTCATTTATGAAGATGTTGAAGAGCTCAGGTCCCAAGATAGAGCTCCATGGAAGCCCGCTAGGGACAGGTCACCAGTCTGATGGGCCCCCATTCACCATTACCCTCTGTGCTTGACCCGTGAGCCAATTGCTCACCCACCACATGATGCGTTTATCCAGCTGTGCTGGACATTTTGTCCAGAAGGATCCTGTGAGAGACAGTATTGAAAGCTTTACTGAAATCCAAAAAGTTGACAGCAACTGGCTTCCCTTCATGAACTAATCAAGTTTGATAAGCAGGACTTTCCTCTCATGAAACCATGCTGGCTGTAACTGATGACGGAGTTATCTTTTAGGTGTTTATAAATACCACTCAGAATAATCTTTTCCGTAACTTTACCAGTCAACAACATTTGCCAGCTTCCAGTCATCCGGGACTGCTCTGGATTCCCAAGACCATTCAAAAATCACTTCCTCTTCTTCCTATACTTCATTTCTCCAGAGGTTATAATGTATTTATTATCTGTTAGTGTCTGCCTGCATTATATAGTAGTCACTGTGCAAACCCATTGTCAGATACAGTCCTTGGCAGAAAAATCTTGCAATCAGTCAATGAGTAAGAAATGTCAAGAATACAAATAGAAAGGTATCAGGAGGCAAAGCCTCCTTAACAACAGACCAGCACCAGAATGGGAAACAGGACATACCTCTTCTAATTCACAGTTTAGCACCTATAATTTCAGCAGGAAGCTGAACCTCGTAACAGGAATGTATCTGTTATAAAGGTATAAACTTAAAGAACATAAAAATATTTTTTTTAAATGAAGCCACATTCTGCATTGTTTGCTTTTACTGAGGCATCTTCTGCTGTCAGCATTGTTTCACAAAGTTTTCTAACTTTTTAATAGTCTGTAACATTAGCAGTGTTTCAATACCCTTTGTAAGGCATTATGTGGCTTTCAGCTATTAATGTGGAGATTCAGATAGGTGATAAAATGAATAATTTGCTTCATAAAATATGTGATCAAGAAATATTCCATGTTGGTGCTAAGAACAAATAGAAAAACACTCAGTGAAAATTCCAGGAATATTCCATGTTCTGTTTGCTCCCTTTTACCACAGAGCTGAGAGATTCTCAGTGTGCTGCTGCACTTGTCTCTGCCTACATTGTGGTGATATTGCCACAGGATGGGGTGGCAGTGTAAATGCTTGTAATTCATGATTCAGATTAATGGCTGTAAAGTATTAATTTACAGTGAAATGAAGAAGTGTTAAGATCAGGTGGTAAAAAGGGAAAAAAGGTGGCCTAAACTGGAAATTTGGATTGTCCTGCTCCAGGAATGAACATTAAGCTCATGTTAAAGTTCATAGAAAAGAGAAGAGGTTATTTCATTTGGGAGTTTTCATTTTATGCTCCAAGCTTTTAGAAGTTAATTTAGTGTTTGTCAAACCTTTTAATACATGCTGTGTGGTCAAGGTCAAAGGCATCTTCCCCATGCTCTTTTAGTCACTTCATCAGAAGCATCACCTAGAAACAGTAAAAAGTCTAGTTTTCCATAAAGTTCTTTCAGATATGATTCCATTACATTGGTAACAACTCAAGTAACTAGTTTCTTGAAAAAAAAAAACAACAAAACCCTGAAGAATCATACTGTTATGTAATTCCAAAAAATATTGGAAAACATAACAGTTTGAAGTGGCAAGTGTAATTGGTACTGTTTCCTCCTTGTAATGTTTTACATTTTGTCATACTGTTCTGGAAACTTACCCGTTTCCCTCTGATATTCTTACTCCACAAGTTTATAATGAAAGAAGACAAAACTTTTTATCAACTGTAATGCAAATTTCAAATATTGATGCTGCGACCAACAGGAGATTAGTAGTGAATTGATTTATATAAATCTTAAGTCAATTGTAAGCCTTGGGAAGGAAGAGAAGCAAATGGAAGATCCTTTTGGACAGTATTGGAAACAAAGGGGTTCAAGAAAAGTAAAATTAGAATGTTCACCCTTCATTTATCATCCAAATAATGACTTACCAATGATAATGGCTATGAATTTCAAAAGGTTTTGAGAAAGGATGTTTCTTTGGACCCTTACAGTATCTGTTGGGCCCACATAGTTCGTCATCTTTGAGTCTTGAAACCTAGTGTCTGCAAATTAAACAGGTGAATGGTTAAAAAAAACCCTGAAGTGAAGCATCACTTCGGTCTTAAATTCTGTTTAGGAAAAAAACAGAGATTCTAATTGTTATGCATTTGCTTGTTTTTCATAGATGAGTCAGAAGAAATGCAGAAGTACTGTAATGAAAGGGAATACAAACTGGAACTGCTGTTTCTAATTTCACAAGCTAAAGAGTAGTAAATAATGCACAAATATCTGTAAAGCTCCATAGAAGTTTTCTTGGCTTGATGTGCATTTTTCTGTGAACTAAAGATGCTCGTTTGGAAATGCGGACAAGTTGATTATGAATGATTTGGCTGTTCCGTAAGTGCTTCAGTCTTTGTTCATGTAGATTGTTTCACTTTGGTAGTAATCTAGTCCACACTCTTTAATGAATGCATCGATGTATGCTTTAACTTTTGTTTTGTGAATAAATCTGATAGCTTAAGGTGAGCACAGTATTAAAAAAACTTCAGTAATTTGTTCGTGTCAATTGTGAGTATCATATATAATTTTAAGTCCTGCATTTTATTTCATTAGTTTTCAAGTATGTTTTCTCCTCCTAAGATTTGCAAAAGGCAGTTTTGCCCCCTGGCACAGCATACTGCAAAAGGCAGCATTTTCCTTTTCTTTGCTCTATTATTTTTAAAAGTTCACCAGTTGTATTTTAGTGATTTAATAGGCAATTTTAGTTGAATTTTTTTCCTCATCATGTTTTCTGTGGAGTTGTTTGGACAGCAGATATGTTAATAGGTTGTGAGTTTTCAAACAAATTTTGTTATTACTGAGTTTTTCATGGATTGTATTGGAGTGACAGGTAGAAGGAGAATAACTTTGGTTGATCTTTGTTAATGATTTGTGGGGGTGTTTTTTTTTTTATTTTATTTTATTTAAAACAGACTTTTGAATCAAGTAACCAACATATATGCATTTAACCCCACCTGAGTGGTCTTATCTGACAGTTTTTTGCTTCATAATTTCCATTTCACTCAGTAGCATAGCATGATCCTTGCTTCAGTGGAAAGGGGAAGTTTTATTTTAAATGAAGATGTTTGCACACATTCATTTCCATTTCACATTTGTTTTCGTAATTCAATTGCAAGCTGAAAGTTTACCTGTTCTCTTTAGTAAAATCTGCATCTCAAATCCAGGCAGATTAGATTAGACAATGTTGTTCTTGCTTTGCTGTTGTTTGTCTTGCTCTTTTCCAGAATGAAGGTGCTTAGAAGGTTTAATATACCAGCCTGGTATTTTTCAGTTTTGTTAAATCTTAATCCTCAGTTTCAATGAGATGGTTGAGAAATTAAGCATGTTAAACTTGAGGCAGAAACTTCTCATATTCATTTTCATTTTGAAAGCACTTAAATGCCTGAGAGCTTGCCACTGCAAGGTGGCATAAATGCAGTCTTTAAAGTTTAATACAAATCTAGTTAGATGTGGCCAAAATTATAACACCTAAACAATTGTTTATTTTCCTACTTAATTATAAATACTATCTCCTTCCAGTTATTTAAAAAACCCCAAACTAAAACAACAAAACCAAACCAACAAACTGCAGAACAAAACCCCTTTAAAAAGCTTCATTTTTCTGCAAAGAAATGTAACTAGCATAGGAATTCTCAAGCATTAGGAGATTTTTCAGTTTATAATTAATTGACTTATGATAAAGGTCATGAAATATATTTAATTTTTAGTTTGCCCATTTATATTGAGTATGATCTATGGAAAAAAAACAAAGTTTGAAAGGATTGACTGTTTTGTAGGTGAGATGTGAATGTCACATTTATTCTCGTGCTATGATGGAATATTATTTCTAAAAGATCTGGATCTGTTTTGGTCTCATTGTTTGTTCACAGGGAATTACCAGCAGGCAAAAAGTAAGTATTGCAAAGCTCTTTCATGCACAGCTTGTTTTTTCTCTTGTGCTGAATAGGGTCTTCCATAAGGAAAAATTTGAATTTTTAATTTAAGATTAAATTGTGATGTATATTTTTATATACTTTAATATCTTCTGAATTTTAAATGTTCCCCTTTGCAACTTCTGGTGATGCAGATTTTATATGAAAAATATTTATAAAAAATAATTGGAATAAGCAATCACTTCAAATACTGGAATTACTGACCTAGTTTCTTTTTCTTTCAAGAATATTAATTTTTCATTTCTCACCATGTACAGATGGATAAAAGTTGACTGCTAATATTTAGTTGGTGTCATAGGGTATGTTTTTAACAGGGCTGTGGTTTCACTTAGGTATAACTTTGTTTCTATGTGAATGTGCCCACAGTTGAACTGATGTTAGAGTTTTGCAGGAAAAATTCTGCTCGAGATAGGGCAGGCACTGCTTAAGACAAAGGAGGAGTGAAGTTCCTTGAGTAGCTCATGTAGCCTCTTTTCCATGTTCATACACCATTCTCTTTTACCGTGCCTCATATACCAAAGGCCAAGAGGATGTCATTGCTGCAGATATGTTCATAACTTATGAGTATGATCTCTGCACATAAGCATCTATTCTGCAAAATGTTCTTTGTAGCTTCATCTCCAGCAAGAACAATTCATCTAACTAATTCTGTGTTTAAATAGATGTGAAGATTTATATTAAGCTTTTATCATTTGGATAGCTTAAAAGACTTCGGTTTTCATGTTTCAATTAATGATAAATTGTGAGATTATCATGTTCTATGTTTGCTATTTTCTGCTACTACCACTTCTAGTGCATTACATAAAGTTAATAATTCATAGTTTTACAAGTTTAGACAAAAGTCTAAATGGAATACATTTAAAATGAAATAATGCAGATTACTTCTTGATTGTTATTAAAAACACATTATTTTGCAAAATGTAAATTAAAATGTTCCCTCAAAAATTGTATTAACTGAGATATATATTAAAGCCTACAGCATGAAATGAAGTATAGAGAAGAAAATACTACATTTAGCTGTTTTAACAGTGTATTTCCAGTCTAACAGATGAAAAGATGAACTGAATCATTCTTCTATGCAGCTTTTCACTTACAGAGCTTCAGAATGGTTGGGAGTAAATAATTATATAGCTGGAAATTTTTATCAGTAGTCTAAATGGTCTTTTGATGTAATGCTCTGTTATGAGAGATGAGAGTGAAAAGTACCTACAGATTATATGGAACATACAGTTA
The DNA here is from genome assembly GCA_013400415.1 of Scytalopus superciliaris. Lineage (NCBI taxonomy): Eukaryota > Metazoa > Chordata > Aves > Passeriformes > Rhinocryptidae > Scytalopus > Scytalopus superciliaris. The sequence goes on along the minus strand of VXBX01009292.1, from coordinate 527,344 downwards.
TGGGAAACTGAAGGGTCATGTACTGCAGAGGCAACATCAGGATATGTTTTCACAAATGCATTTAAAAACCATATATAAATTTGTGCTTTCCTTGCCAGCGTTAATGCTTACAGGCTGGCTAGTCACCTTAATTGGTACTTCCAAAATGTTTTCTGCATCTAAAAGAAAGAGTAGCAGTAATAGGCAAATAAATTCGGAATTCTGTGCATATAAAAGCAAAGAATGTAAAAGTTGATTGAATCTGAGAATAGTTTTAGCAACTTCATTTCAAAATGATGAAACATTTTTGTGACTTTTGCAAGTTTATTGATAAATAATATTTGAATTATTTCTCATCTTATTACGTACTAGGCTAAACTGAAGTGACACAGAAGTGTTTTCTCATGGAAATACTGCATTTATTTTTTTCTTTGGCTTTATAGAATACATTGCGCACCGTTGGATGACATGATTTTTATGAATCCTAAAAGGATTTAATAATTTTTTTCCCCAGCAATGATTAGTTTATTCTACTCCAAGAAAAGTCTGTGTTTGCTGCTGTTTCCATCTATGTGAGAGGATGATTCTGCAACAAACCACAGCAGCTTAAAAGCAATGCACTTTCTGCAGGAAGAATGCATATCACCATTATCAACCTGTTTAGCAATGTCAGATTAAAGCTACATTGAAATTTTGCATTAGTCAAGATTGATACAAATTCTTGTAAAAAAAGGCTTGACTAGAGCATCAGTTAACTGCTTCTTGAGGTAATGTTTATGGTTAGTACATCTGGAAGGAAGAATATTTTGACATATATTGTGTGTTTGGTGGAATGAACATGCATCATCTTTCCATTGTTTTTTCTCATAAAAAAAAAAAAAAGTGTGTGGAAGTAGAACTCTTTTATGAAACAATTTTGATGTATTTATAAGCATAATGTGGTTTGGATTTTTTTTTTTTTTTTTTCATGTACACATACATACACTATAATTGTAATGCCAGTTAAATTAGCTTCCTAAATCCTGAGTAGCATGAGCTGTGTTTTCAATAAAAAGTTCCAATTTCTTTTTTAAGTAGTTTTTGTGCTACTCAACAAAACTGCAAAGGAAACATGTGGAGCCTTAAATATTTTTTACCTCAAGTCCTTTATACATGGGCTATAAAAGCACATTGTGTAACATAATAAATTGTATGGAAAGAAACCACATGTTTTCCTAGTAGAAAAATTGCATTTCAGTGATCTGTGTAGTATGTTTATATCCATATGGCATATTTTTAATCCTGGTTACTTACTTAACCGTTCTTTCAATTCCTGCACTATATGTCAAATTTTTGTACTTCAGTGAGGGCTGCATCTTCTCTGGGAACATTTCTTGCTGTTTAGGGTCAATAGGCTTAAAAAAATGCTAAAACTAGGAAGATGCCCTGGATCCACATTTCACTCTGGGGATTTTTATTTAGAAGTGTTATGAAATAAAATGGTCACTTCCCTTTGCTACAGTAATTTCTAAAGCATAGAGACATACTTTTTTTTTTAAGTTTTCTTTTCCCACCTGAAAGCTATGTGCATGCAGAATGCATGTAAATCACCTCTATGAAATGTGAGTCTCACAGTAAGATTCAGAAATACAGAGAACTGAAGGGGGGTGGGGGGCGTAGAAAGCAACCTCCCCTCCTGGTGCATAGAAATAGTTTTTTTGTGAGATTTGTCTCCCTGAGGAACTTTCTGATACTTGGATACTCTGTCATGTGTAATTGGATTGTAGCTCTTTCTGAATGCTGTTTTCTCCTCTTGACAGCATGGGGTAACCTTGGAAATGTTCTTAAGAGCCAGAGCAAGATTGCTGAAGCTGAAAGCGCCTATAGAAATGCCTTGTACTACCGCAGCAACATGGCTGATATGCTCTATAATTTGTAAGTATGCATGGCTTTCCTGGGGTTGAATTGTCTTTGAAATCTCTTGTGAATGGAGCTATTGATCTACTTTCTGGAAATGAAGATGATGTTATTTGTTGCTTTGTAATAGTCATTTCATTAATTGTGCTCCTTAAATTATGAGGTGGACATTTTTTTCTTGGGCCACATTATTGTATATTCATGTAATGGATATGGAGAAAGGAAACTTACAATCTGGCTGCTTTAAAAGAAGAAAAAAACCCCACCCCACACTGAACAAAGTACCAATAGATGAGCTGTCAGCTGTAGCCCTCCATCTGTTCCTGACTCCACTAAATTGTAGAGGTGCTACTTAGACTTCTTTTTTAAGTCTGAATAGCAGTTGGTGGGAGGAGTGGATGGAAACACTTCCAAGCATAGACCAATATCCCTCCCTTAGTTTCAGAGGTCTGCACTGTTAAAACAGCAAATTACTTTTCTCCTGTGACTGACTTCAGAGCAGCATAGGTTAAACAAAGTTTAATTACTAGAACCCTGTTGTAACTGTGTAAGAGGATAAATAACATGAGCATCAAAGTAATTATACAACAGGGAAAAAGATTTCCCAACTCATTAATGTACCAAATCACGAACACAGAAGCGAGTGTTGTGCTGAGCCTCTCGCTGAGGTGAGGCTGCACGTCCCAGCAAGGAGGAGACTGATTCTCTGGCTGGGTGTTGCACCAGCTTCCTGCCCAGCTCTGCTTGTTGTGCTGGTGCTCACCGTTCCTTCCCCTCCTGCCATAACCCAGCAAGCCCAAGCCACCAGAATGGGGCTCTGCTGCCAGACAGGCTCGTCACCTCCACTAGCTCTATGCTTGTGATGTGTGTGTAGGACAAAATCCACATGACTGCCATTCCACAGGGAGTAGTATGAATATGATGTCCTGTGGACAGTAGAAAAGTGTGAATGTTAGATAATCAAAATGTGCAAAAACTAAATTCAAATAGTAAACCTCTTCAAATAAATAAACAATTAATGTTCTGCTTGTAAGGCCAGTTTAAAATGGCCATTTATAATATTTAAAAATGTCATTTACCACAATAGACTCCTTTTTTTAAAATTTTTTCTTTGTTTAACAAATAAGTTGCCAATTTCATTAATTTGCTTTTCAGTTAAGAATACTGTAAACTCAATTTAATAATAGAATTTATGTTTGAAAATTAAATTCATATCTCAAAATATGTATATTTTTAATAATTGTACAGTTACACAAATACACATATGCGCATAATTTTCTTGTCTCTGTTAGGCAGCGAAAAGTATGCAAAGCATATTTTTAAGAAGAAACTCCTTTTGCTTACATTTAAAAAATAACTTCTGAACTCAGCAGAAGATTGTAGTGAATAAAGTGACAAGATTGATACTTGTACATTTCTCATATGTCATTGGTTTTGGAGATGAAAATTATAACTATTAAAATCTTTTGAATGCCTATACAGTACTTTTGTCTCTTACTCACTGTGTCATAGAGGGAAACTGAAGTTAATACCAGGGTAAGAAGTGGAAAGCGGGTTGAACAATAAAGACAGGGATATAAAAGAAATCAGATTTCAGTTGTTTTGCTGTTCTCAGAATAAGCTGCTAGTCTGCCAGGTTGCCATTGATATACAAAATATATGCCTTCATCTCTGTTGAACAGAAATTTTTTTTAAATGCTACTGAATTTGTGTGGAAGGAATTTAACTGAAATGCTGGTTGGGGTATATAGAGGATAAAGTCACCTTAAAGTAAAGGAAGTAAAGTTTAGTTCTTAACCTTTCTACTACTATATTGAATACCATAGAATCCTGTATTTAAAAAAAAAACAAAAAAAAACAAACTTCAAAAAAACATTAGTTGCGCAACAGTAGTTGAAAAATCTTGCATCATTTTTTTAGTTTTTTAGTTTCATAGTCTTTCTCAGTGTTGGATGCTTCAATACCCACCATGAAAACTTGGTGGTAAATGGATTGTTCTCTGATATTACACCACCACAAATGAATCAATTCTTTTAAGCACAAACACTCAAGAGCTCCTTTGCAAGTTAAGCCCATCCTTGGCATGTAGTTCTATGACAGTCTTTTACAAAAATCCTCTATAATGGAAAAGTACATCTTATATGTGCTTACGAGAGACATGTTAAGTTTTCCTGTTCCTGGTTGTACCTTCGAAACTGAAACAGTCATTAATAGAACTCTATGAGAATAGCATCCTTACAGTAATTCAGAGGCAATGTGTGTGTGTCGCATGTTCGTTATTGTTTCTAAGCACTCACGCCTCAGTATTTGATACAAGTTAATTGGCATTGCAGCCCAGTGTTCACACACAGCAATAACAAATCCTAGCGCTTTCTGACTGAGGAACAAATTATTAACTCACAGTTTTAATGGATAACAATCAAAGAGAGAAACTGCATAAACAGAAGTGTTTGATCTCTTTCCTTCTATTTCAATAAACCGAAATGTGAAATTGACTTAGAGGTTGACTATTAATACATTAAAATATTAAGAATTTAACAGATTAGATGAATGAATTAGATTTCAGTGATATTTTATTTTCTGACTGTTATACGTTATGGCTCTGAGTTACAGCTGCTTTTGCCATTTAGAACAATCTAAAACGCATTAATTTAGGTTACATAATTACATTATCTCCATTTGCAGGTTTGCCTAATTCTGCACGTTATTTTCCAGTGTTCAAGTATGTTGATTCTGTAATCTTAAATAAATCCCTAAACTTGTAGAGACCAGAATTTTTTTATTATTATTAGTTATATTTATTAAAAAAAAAAAAAAGGCAGGGGAAACCAAAGAAATTGTAAAACTTGAGCTTAGGCTAAGGACTTGAATTATTGTTAGGAAGCTTGTTTTCTGAAAGTCTCATGAAAAACAAAAAGGGTAGATTCCTGGCAAGTCTGAAAGCATTTGAGATTTTCGTAGCAGTTTCAGAAGGGATTTCAGTTGTTGGTTTATACTTCAAATGGAGAATGTATTGCAATATGCCCTTAATGAGGTAGCTTCAAGAATATGTTTAAAGTGACCTTCTATAAATAACTTCTCTGACATCTTAAGACTGCACTGCAGGTAATTTTTACAAACAAATCTCCAAGCCAACTTCTTAAAGCTGTGTAGTACTGCTGATTTCAGCTAGATTTCAGAGGGCAGTAAATCAGCATAAACAGATCTATCTTTCTGTGCTTTTTTTGTTGGTTTGTTTTTTTTTT
>VXBX01009292.1:407942-522177 GCA_013400415.1 Scytalopus superciliaris | reverse complement strand
TTTTTTTTTTTAACTCAGAAAGCCATGTATTTTAATACTGTGAAGTACCAAGGACAGAGCTATAGAAAAATGATGGTTTATTCTTCCAAACAGAGGAGTGTTCAGTAGATTAAAAACAAGCTAATTTGGATTGGTTTGGCTTTTCAGTCTTTGCTGCCTTATGATTGTTACCTAAAACTCATGGGGTTTTTTTGTATTGTCTCAAATTGCTTCTAATTTGTGTCTAAAGTAAAATTGCTTAACAGGTAAAGGCGAATTTTGCATACATTATTTCACTTGTATTTTAGGCCTGGATGTGCTTAAGAGTATTCTTTTGTCATCCATATTAATATTTTACATTACCTTGAATTTCTCAGCTGATTATAAGGATGTTCTCAATCTAACATAAATATTGAATATTCCTCTAAAATTATACTAATTACTTGAAATCTTGTATTTTTGGAATATATACAATTACCTGTAAAGGGTGAATTTCGACCAAACAGCCATCCCCTTGCTTCTCTTCTGAAATATCTCATTTTGCCTTTAGTGATAGATTGCTGTGCATACAAGTTTGTTTTTCACATAATTTGATTTCTTTGAATAAGGTTGGATTATGAATTTTCATAAACTTTACATGGGAAAACTTAGGGTGTTATATCAATAAATGTGGGTGGGTTTAGGTTTCTGTTAGGTAGTCTCCAACAGTAGCTGAAATATTTATTCTGTAAAGTCTAGGGTTGCATAAGTGTTTTACATGCAAAGTTTAACTCTGCATCCTTGGGTAAAAATCAATATGAGCAAAGTTCTTCCTTGTCTGTTGTTGTTAGCCTGTTTCACATCTGAAAATGTGTTCCCTGCCTTTTAAGGAATCTGGCATAAAAATCTTATCAGATACAAAAAGCACTAAAAGCAGGCTGACCTACAAACCTGTGTTGAACTGTGGTTGAACCTGCCCCAGACAAAATTCCTGTAGAAAACACAAAGTAGGAAACAAGTCAAGGTTATGGTTCCTCTTCCTTGATAGCTCAGAATTTTTTATCATTCAGGATGTCTAATTAGAAAGCAAAGAGGATGTGTCATCTGGTGTCTGTCCAAGTACTCGATTATTGTTTTTCTCAACTTTGAATGCAAACTTGTTACAAACCTGTTTGGAATTCTCTTGCCGTGCCAGCTAGTTCTTCCTCTGTCGAAGACAGCAGCTAAAATTTGTGTCTTGCTGTAACCATGCCTTGATAAAATCTTGCTGTATTGTGAGTGACTTGGTGCTCTGGGACACTTTGTAGGGTCTGTATGAAGTACAGCTGTTTTTCAAAGTAATATTGAAAGGTGAAAGGCATTCAGTGACGCAGCTATTCAATTATATGTCTCAATATTTGAAATCATGGTCATTTATAGTCCTTACATAAACTTTCACCATTTTATAGAATTAGGAAAATAATTGAGTCTGCCACTGGGTTTCAAAAAAGGCCCCTCTTGTAAGAAATTCTGTCCAACTCTTTATCTGTGTAGACTATTGGGACACATGAGGGGCAATAGGCATCTGGTTTGAGGACTGCAGACATGGCAGAGCACTGCCCATTGTCCAGACGAGTGAGCAACACCGTAGCAGTGCTATTGCTGATCCCCACAGCAGCCCTCCCTCTGTCAAGGAAATAGGGGTTGTGAGAGTTGCTGTGGTGCTGAATAGGTAGTAATCCCAATCAAACTGCATCAGTAACAGAACAAAGAACAGGACTATATTTCCTAACCAGTTTGCTTGCATTTGGGAAACTCCTCCCTAGATCTAGGAGAACATGACAGAGTTTTACTGTACTGTCTGTAAGACTAGAGGTTGTTTTGGGGGTGATTGTTTTGTTTTGTTTGTTTTTTTTACTTATAGGGCTATAGATTACTGTGTATTGTGAATTCTGCAATGGGAATGGTCATTCGCTGTATGTTTGGGTTGATCAAAAACGTAGGATTTATGGTAACATCCATACCTATCTTTCTATGCAGAAGTTTTGCAAATGACAGTGAAAGAGTTGCCTTAGACAAGACATCCTCTCATGCTGTGTTGCTGGAGACACTTCTGTGTGAGGAATAAAAGAGAATTCTCGTCCATTTCTTTCTTTGTTTGCCAGTGAAGTATTTAGGTAAATGTAGTCCTTTGTAGATAGTCCCACTGGAAATCAATGGGATGAATGTAGCTTGAGGCATGGAAGAATTGCAGTCATGGCAAAATAATAGCTAACAGGCCCTGTGTTAGTTGCTATAAACCAGTAAACAAAATTGATTAAACTATTTCAGTATTGTACCTGGCTATATTTTATAACTATTTCACTAACATACGTGTTTACTTTGACAGTTATAGTCAATTTATGCCAGCTTTAGTCACTGAGGAGTTTGCTTTGTAAGTAGACCAAGCCGGCTTTAATATAGGACCACCAACAGGAAGAAATTTATATGTAACTTGAGAAGAAGGATAGACTCCTACTGCCTGTTTATATTTGGTGACTACCTTCTAGTCCTTGAAAACATGTTTGTGCCATTAGTATTTAGTGGCTTTAGATCAAAACCACAGCAGAGGAGGAAGACAGGAAAATTTGTCATTGTTGGTCAAGCAAGATAGGTAAAAGTTGGCAGCTTACAGAATTCAGGAAGGTTGCAAAGAACTCACTTGAGGGAAATGTTTTCCTGCACATATTAAATGAGCAAGTCTATCTATAGAAGTGATGTGCATAATTTCTAGATGGGTCAGAACTTGCTTCTTATTTTCTTTCTTCTGTTTGTTTTTTCTTCCTATTAGAAAAACAGGATTTGGAGCCACTTCCTAAGTCACTTGGTGAAGTCTGCTACTCTTGCAAGCAGTTAGCACATATCCTCCATTTCATGAATGAGTAACGCTCCATTGTGAAAGTAGCTAGAAGTAATACAGGCAAAAAAAATCCTGTTGTAACGTTGCAGAATCTTGCTACTTATGATAGTTAGGACTTTTATCCTAATGAATCCTAAATAAATTCAGGGACAGGTTATAACTGTCTACCGTGTGTCCTGTGGTTTAAGTAGCTTTTTCTTTTCCAAGTACTTTCATCCTCATGAGAGAGCAATGAGATAAGAAAACAAGCAGTAAGGCAGCAATGCTAATGACAGAGGATACAAGAAACGAACAGTGGCACAGAAACCCCCCAACAACAGATAATACCCAACAGCTCCCTCCAGCTGTCTCCCTGCTCCCTCTGCACACTTACTCAAATGGAAGGAGCCTGTTCTTTCCCCCACCTCTGACAATGATGTGAGATAGTATATAATAACCTCTGGCTCCCTGACTACTGCAAAAATTACCTGTGTCCTGGCCGGAACCAGGACAGAGCCCATCTCTTTGCTTTCTGTTTGTCTTGACAATTGTGAACAATTTTAGGGCCAGCCACTTTCAGAGCCAACCCTGGGACTTGTTGCCTGAACTCAGCATTGCTGGAGCAGCCAGCAGAGGGCCTTGGGAATGGGTTCCCTGCTCTCCTTTCAGGGCCCTTACCTTGGGATGCTGTTCCTTCACTGGCTCTGCTGTGTCTGCTGATCACGTCCACTGATTCAGCAATGCAGTATCAAGGCTGAACTGTGCTGTTCCTCAGAACCTTGTGTCTGCCTCACAGATGTAATGCCTAGCTGGAAATCAACATGATTTCTGTTTTGGAAATGGCTTAGATGCTCTGAAATACAGCAATGGAATTGAGAATATAGGACCTGATTTGCAGGGGTTTTTAAAATGATTTTGAAATAAACAGTAGTTTGTAATTTGTTCTTAGGATTTATTTTATATTTTACTCAAAAGTTAAATATTTATAAGAAGCTGGTGGTGTTTTCCTTGTAGAAGCCAGAGTCAGAGGCAAATATTGCTCATTTATATTCCTCCTGTGTGATGAACGAGACAGTAGACCTGTGGAAGTAATAGTGGGCAATAGTGTAGTTGGAGACCAGAATTATAACACATCCTCTAAAATGAGAAGTGAAACATTTCACAGGCAGTATTAATTTTGTCAGTAACTAAATTTGAAGTGTTTGGTTTTAGTTTTAGTTGCATTTTGTCAGTAATTAGATAGAGGTTAGTGAGCATATTTATATGCCTACATTTTATTTGAGCTTAAAGCCAGAGAGGATGTGATTTTTCAGCTGAGCAGTGAGGTATAACTGTTCTTTAAGCTCTTCTAATATTCTTTGTAAATTTAGGAATGGTTTGCAAGTTTCACGTGATGTTCATAATCTTAACTTTTTATCTATTTAAATAACTATTTATCCCTTCATGAGTAAACATCCAAGTCATTTATCTCTCAGAAGCATACTTGCCTGTTAACTGTATTCCACTAAAAGTTGGTGTTTTTTTAATGTTCCTTTAAGCTTTTTCCTGACTTTGTTTAATCTGAAACTAAAACTGGAAACTCTTAAATCTAGTAGTTTTTGTAGTGCCAGAAGCCACAGTGAAAACTAGCGATCAATCAGGACCTATTTCACAAGGAGGAGAGTCAGTGTCATGCCTTGTTAAAATTTTCTTTGTTATATCCCTTTTTTTCTTCTCTTTCTTCTACCAAACCTCATAACAAAACACATAAAAAACTAATTATTTGCTGGAATTCAGCACTCAGTCTTGCTTCTCGGCAGCTTTGGTTATATATATATATATGTGAGAGAGAGAGAGGGACTGACAGAGTGACTGTAAATGGAAACAGTTACAAGAAAAAAAGTGTTTTGGAAGAGAAGTATGAAAAAAACTCACCTTGAAGTATCAAGAGATTAATCAAGAGCGACAGTATTAGAGTATTGTGTAGTGAACACAGAAGATTAATTTGTAATAATTGCAAATAAAAGTTATTTTAATCCCAAAAGCTTGAATGTTGTACACTTACCAAAGCAATTTGTGTTGTTGAAGTTGACCCATTATTGTTACTTTTCTTAGTATATTATTCCAGAACTAAAATAAGAATGAAATTTCTTTGATAAATTGTTTCAAAATTGTGTGTAATGATGTTTTTTGCTTTTAAAAATGTTAAGAACCAGCTTAAATGTCAGAACGGGCACCACATGTATTTTTTTTGTTAATGCTACTGCTGTCAGTACAAAACAGGATGAAAATATAATTAATTTTCCATGGAGTAATGACAGTCTATAAAAGTTTTTACTGTAAACAAAATTCAAGTTTTGGAAAGTGTAGAACATGTTATTTCTGTCCTGATGATCATATCTCTTGCCATTTGCAAGATGCTTAACAGTAGTTACAAAGCTTGGTGTCAGGCCAAAAAGTATTCTGAATGTTTTTCTCTCATTGCCCACATTACTGCAAGTACTAACTAAATATAAGTTCTGATAGTATTAAAAGTGATGTACTACCTAATCTGAAGTTAATTGGAAGAGAGTTTCAAAGTGAGATCATGTGGTTCTGATAGGACAGAATACAAGAAAAAGAGGGTACATTCCTCTGTTATGTTAAATCCTAACTCAATGACAGGAAACAAACAACTTAGATGGTGGTTACTACTTTAGCTTTTCTTCCCCTGAAGTTTAATGGTTTAATTCAGGAAATTTTCCTGACATGTTGGAGGGTAAAAAAATCTTCTCTGATTGGAGACTGGAGATGAAAGGGGTCCAAGCTCTTTCAGGTTTGAAAAGCTATTGGCAGGTAAAAGCACGGAGGAAGAAAATTGCTGTAGGTTAGGGAAACTATGTTTAGATATGATACCGCTCCCACCTAAGAGAAATAGCTACATTTTCCTGGATATTTTGAATTATATGACAAGGGACATTTAACCCTGGGTAATATGGTCTGAGGCTCCACTCTGAAATTACTAGTTTTTAAGGATTTTTAAATCCTTCTAGTTTTAATATATTTGTGTATGCTTTTTTCAGTCTTCTAAAACTTTGGGAACGCTGTAATGCTCTGTACATTCATGTCAATGTTGTCCAGACCACTTATTTCTCAAATTTGTGGGTGACTAGTGTAAACTGTAATTCCAAGGATGTTTATCTTAAAAGCTAAATTAAAGCCCACATATTATGAAACTGCAAGTATTCAGTATAATTTTTAATACCTCTTCAGTTAGTAGAATTGTTTGGAGCATAAAGAATGCAGAAAAAATGGAACTATTGTAGGTGTTTAGCTGTACAGTAAAGAATCAAGTGAAACTGCTCAAGGAGACTGTTAACATAACACATGTGAAGTGGTAGGTGGTTAACTTTATCATGCATTTGAAAAAGATCTGCTTATTTCAAGTCAAGAAAAGATGACAGGCTAAACTTGAATGCCTTAGTTACAAATACCTCCATCATACTCTAGCCACTTAAAAAAGTCTCACAGGCTTCTCAACTGAGAAAATTAATCTTCTGGTTTCCAATAAAGTCAAAAGTATTGTGTTTAACATCTGCTTTTTTAAGAGTTGTATGACTGCACCTGATGTCTATGAATTCATCTTTTTAAGCAAAATAGTTTTTGCACTGACCTGTTAGCAAGAAAGTGGTTATATCTCTGAAATACCAGTCAGCATATTTTTCTTTGTTACCGGAGTATTGTTTTCAATATTTGTCTTCAAGTTACTCTCTGTAGTAGCCTCACTCTCTCTTTTTTTTTTTTCCCTTATGCAGAGGATTACTACTTCAGGAAAACAGCAGGTTTTCAGAGGCATTGCATTACTATAAACTGGCAATTGGTAGCAGACCCACACTAGCTTGTAAGTATTTCAACTATACAAGCTGACTATAGTTTTTATAGAAAATCTTCATCCTCCTTAGTAACACTTCCCTTTTTTTCAGATGTTTTTAATTCAGAAACAAAAGGTGAAATTGAAAGCAAGTGTTTATTAGTAAACAACTATATTTAGTGTGGTATAAGGAAGAAGCACCTTATGAGTTAAACTCAGCAGCACAACTAGAACCTAAAATGCTTCTTATCTTTGATGTTTAGCCACAGATACCACTGCCCAAATTTTCAGGCTCTTCTTTTCTGTTTCTTACAGCCACTCCCTGATATTTATATTATACGTGAGTGAATAATACAAAGATTTTTGAAGCCCTTTCATTTTTCCTTTCTTTCCTGCAGAAAATGGAGAATAATCATTGGGATGTTGCCAGTGATCAGTTCTAAAATTAAATTGGTGCTTTTTAAGATTGCTGAGACTTTAGTACCTACAGTATTAAATCTTCTATATATGTATATATACATGTATTTATGTATATGTGTATTTTTTGTAACATTTCTGACAATGGTATATGCTTGATACAGTCCTAATAGGAGGAATGAAATGGAGTACCCTGCCTAACAATTGTTTCCTTCCCTCCTTATTCAGTCTTTATAGCCACTTTCTTCATTCCTTGTCTCTGTGCTTTTATCTCTCATATGTTCACGTATTCATTATATGTTCATCTATAATAATAATAATAATAATATATGATCTATATTATACAAAACCCAAACTAGATAACCGTGGGATCTCTATCAGATACTACTTTGAATTAAAAGGGTAGATAAAGCATAGTACAACTCCATTAAAAGTGACATTTTCCCCCCTTCACAGCTGCCTATTTAAATACTGGTATCATCCTGATGAACCAAGGGAAGACAGAGGAAGCCAGGAGGACTTTTGTGAGGTGCTCAGAGATCCCTGATGAAAATCTGAAAGATCCTCATGCTCATAAAAGCTCTGTTACCAGCTGTCTTTATAACTTAGGAAAACTTTTTCATGAACAAGGACAATATGAGGTAAGACTCCATGTTTGTCTGTAATATCATAATAAAATCTTCATACATAAATAATACCCACTGCTTCCACCTAGAGTTTTAAAATACATCACAGGCACGTATTTCACCAAATCAAGATTAGCCTTTCTACAGAGAATATTTGTTCTCTACAGCCACAGGTGTGATGATATTAATTAGCAGTGTGATGTTCTCATGTCAGAGTCAACATGAGCAGTGGCCACATCTGAGATGTGTAAATTTATTGGTTTTGGCTTTGTGCCCATAGCTGGTATGCAAAGGATATAACCTGATTACAGACCAGTCAACCTGAAGTGTACTGACTTTGTAATTCAAAACAGAGTAAGCCAATCCTTAGCTGGAAAAATGCAATTATGTTTGTGTTTGAATCTCCAAAAATAAGACACAATTGAAACAACTGAAAACTTCAGTGATTAAAAACATCCCACTATGCGCTATTTTCAGTTAACTTGACCTAAGTGCTATAGTGAATTGGATGTTTTTAATGTAACCATATGCTGCACCCAAGCCATCCCATCTCATTTACATGTGCAAATGTGACTGTTGTGATTCCTCTCCAATTTCCCTAGTGAACTTACTGAAACTGGACATTCACTTAAATTTTGACCTTTAGCAGTATTTGAAAGAAAATCATTCTCTCTTTGTATTGTCAGGCATCCTTCAGAGAGTTATGTGTGGTTTTGTTCAGTGTAAGTGTTGCTGACCGTGACAGTTACCTCAGCTGTTCATGATTAGGCATGCACAAGCTCTGCAGATTCTCTGTCATCTGTCTGCTGCATCCGTGTCTGTCAGGTGGCTGTTACTAATTGGTTAAAACACAGACAGCTAATGCATGCATGCAGAGAAGAGAACAGCAGCATGTTATCAGCACAGCTGATACAGTCTAGAGTTGGATGGTTTACATTCTTAAAATCAATGTTCTTGTTATTTCTGCCTCGGAAAAGAGACACAGTATTGGAACTAATTTAATCTCTTGTCAATAAGCTTCACTGACTTTGGTAAAATCAGGTTAAAAAAAAAAAAAACTTTTTAAAAGGAGAAGCTTGAACTTTTTGTGATATTTGTGATGCTGATGTGTTTTCTCTCTCTCTCCACCATTCATTTGGGGAAGAAAGATAGTTTGGTTTTACTTTATATGTGAAAGAATGCTTTTGAAACTGGTTCTTTCCAACTTGTGTGTCTCTTTTCAGGATGCCCTTATGGTTTACAAAGAAGCAATACAGAAAATGCCAAGACAGTTTGCACCACAGAGCTTATATAACATGATGGGTAAGTGCATTGTTAATGCTTCAGAACAATATCTGAGGAGTCAGGCAGGGTGACACAGAAGAGCTTAGCCAGGCAACTGGTGCTCAAATAAATTAGCTAATAAATCTCAAAAATAATTGCCTTCCATAGATATAAGCCAAACTAAGTTCAGAGCTTTAATGCCAGTAACTGCAATGCTGGCTAAGGCACAATAAATGATGAGACTGTTAGATACCACATAACTTTAAGCATGTCAGTGCCACAGTTTTACATTTAGAATGCATGGATTAGTGTCTTTCTTTGCCTCCAGAATCTCTCACCTGCTATCTTGGAGGCCCCATGTGCAATTCATACTTTGTGTTTTGTTGTTTTTTGGTTTTTGCTTTTTCAGATCTCTCATATAGTAATCTTTGAAACTTTATAGAAAATGAAGTATGATTGATTATATCATAAAATTTAATATGGGGAATTAGATGTTGAATTGCTTTGTAAACCAGCAAGGTGTCCAAACAGGCCCACAGAGATAGCTGTACTTTTTTTTAAAGTTGTGCCAAAACCTTACTTCCCAGATGATGTACTTTTTGTTAGACATCTAAAATGAGAGAATTCTTTTTCGAGAACCAGCTATTTGTCCTTCAAAATTTTAGAAGAGTCCCTTGAGTACCACAAGAAACATCAATTTACCTGTGAGGTGGTTTTTTTTAGTTTCAGCTCCTCATATTCTACCTCACATCTGTATTCAGGATACATTAAACAGAAAGAAGAAAATACTAATTACTCTTTGTAGCACTCAGATCTGTAAACAAGAGTGTAGGTGCTTATTGTTCCAGAGTTGCTTTTAAGTGGAATTCTCTCTGAAAGGGCATGTGTTCCTGGGATTTGCATTTATTAACTCACAAAACCATGGTGAACACCATGTTTTTCTCAGTCCTTTTTCCCAGACTTGGCTTCTGCTATATTTCCTCTCTCTACTCCCTAGACCACACTCTGGCTTCTGCTTCTGTTAGGCAGCTACCAGCACTTCACGGATGTCCTACTGACATAACAAGCTACGATCAGCTGAGCGTACCTTAGTCCCTTGTGGAGCTCTGTGAAGTTCAGCTTATCATTAACGTAGGATATATTTGTATTTTGGTTGCTGTTGTGATAGCAGCTGTTGCAGGGAAAACAGAACTTGCTTCATGCTGGTTACTCAGGTGTTGCTTGTAGGTTATGCTGCAAGGCAGTCCAAGGGGCTACATAATGAGTTGAGTAGTGACTTAAATTGAATGCAGTGCAACTATATTAGCAGGACTCAGACTGATTTGTTCAAAGCTGTCCTGGATGTGTCTCCATAAGCCTACATAACTGCAGTTAGTATAAAGGTTAGATGACAAGACAGAGCTAGGTAGCTATGCTTCTTTGTAGTGTGGAAAGGAAACCATGCCTCTGGGGACTAATGAATCCTGTCTGACTTAGACATCTATTTCAGATTATACAAATAATCCCCTGCAAGCATACTTCTTCTCTAAAAGGAGCTGAAATGACTAGCTTAGACTTAATGGCTCAAGTTGGGTGAGATAATTCCTAAATACCTATTCAGTCATCTCTTTACATTGGGTGTGACAGGAGAACAAGGCAACTGCATCCATTATCAGAAGTGCATCCGCTTTGCAGCTTGTGCTGTGTCATTATCAGAAGGCCGACTGGATTGTTTATTTCTGTGCTGAGGTTCAAGACAGAATTATAAACATGTTCACTGTAACACTTTCTTTGATAAACAACATTACATAAACTTGTCTGCCTACTTCTTGCCTTTGAAAGGGAGACTAGAGGAACTGAAATAGGCGAGTCCTGTCTCCTGCACTTGTGACTGTATAAACCCGACTGAGCTGTGCCCACTCACTCTTTGCTCATTGCTGGGGAGGAAGGGGGAGAAACTGAGGGAGTGCTACACATCTGCTTGGGAAGTAGCAGAAGGAAGTAATCCTTCCCCATTTCCCTGCATGTGGAAGTCTTCACAGCTTATCATGGAATCCAAGAATAGTTACAGTTTGAGTATTATATGCTGTGGTTGTTACTGCGCTTAATGTATTCCAAGTTCTCTGGCATTCTCTCTGCTTGGTTGAATGGCACACGTATTGCCACATATTGGCATGTGATACAAGAAAACATGCTTCCTCTAATTTTTAATAATTATTCTATCATTAATTGACAATTTTTGGAGGGTTTTTCCCCCTGTATGATGTACATGACCTACATGAAGGAGAATAAACAGGAGATGAACTGTTTAAACTGAATTAGGTTTGAACTCCAGCACTCTGAGTGTGGTAGCATTAACACTCTAGCAGTGCTAAGCCTTTACACCACCTGCTTTCCCTGTTTGTGTTACACTTCTTTTCCTGTGCTTGCTTCTATTGGCCTTTTGCTCTGACAACGCCAGTGACTCATTCCTCTGGTGTGTCAGTCTGCCTGACAGACTCTCATCCTTTAAAACATAAAGTAACTTGCCTCTTAAAGGGGAAAAGAAGTATTGGGGCTCAAGAAGTAGGCCATCCATTTGACTTTGCATTTTATTCATGGTGCAAAAGACAGGGCTGGAATACCAGCATCAGATGTTCTATATTTGTGCATATGAAAAGGTGCAGGGAAGATTTTGGTCTCCTGTTGCTGTGATTTATTTTGCCAGGTGTGCAACAACTCAGCTAAGGAAACCATATGTTTCTCTGGCTTTGTACCAAGAAATAAAAGCTTTTTTTTTTTAAAGAACCAAGAGCAGCCAAAAATTGAAACTCTAAAACTAGAATCAAAATAGTTATTCAACAAACTATATAATGTTGGCTTGGTATTTATTTTCTCTATGTCATATTTCTTTGATGTAAATTAAAAAGTACATGCTAAGGTTACACAGATTAATTTGCTTGGCATGGTAACTTGCACTACAAAGACCAGAGTCCAGCTCAGCTGTATTAAATAGGTAATATATTTTGTTTAAAGTTTCAATTAAAGCCTGAGGTCAAAAGATAAAATGGTCCCAGTGGGAACTTGTACACTTTAATGCCAGTATTGGGATTGCTTAAGGATCAGCCTCTATTCTAGATGTCTTTTGCGTTCCTTGAAATCTGATATTGCACAGTTGATTGCATTACATTGCTTTTAAAACCACACTAGCCCACCTGCTACAGTAATTCATACTTCTGACAGTTAAGTGGTGTGAGGTGGACCATGGAGGATTTATTTTAATACCAAAGAGTAACAAGAAAGATGTTGGGGTGGCATTGTTCAGGTTTGGGTTGGCAGGATACTGTCATGAAGACAAATGTCTTGATTGCATTTCACTTGCCCTTGCCAGCTAATGACGGGTGTCTATTTTCAAATGCATTTAATGCAAAGTCTTGCAAATATTTTTTATGAGAAATGCCAGATACAAAAGAAGCTAATGTACCAGGAGTCAATACAGTTCATGATGCACAAATTAAAGTTTAGATTTCTCCATGCTAATCTTCTGCATTACACATGGACAGAAAACAAATAATACAGAAGCGTACAGACCAGAAAAGGGGAGCCTTTTACATCTGGTGCAGGGATTTGTATTGTAAGTGAAAAGGCTTAGCATGTAGAGATATTTTTTGTGTTGATGATTATAACATAATTATCACTTTATTTGATTGGTTTTTTTGGGTGGAAATAGCTGTTTCTACAAACCTGTTAATATTGTTAAGGTTCCTTTACCCCTTGCTCCCATTAAATGCTTTCTTATTGAATTATTTTAAAATACTATTTAGAACTCCAAGAAACCTTTTTGCTGGTATAGTTTTATTGTTCATGCTGTGCAAGTCTTAATTTTTAAGATCCAAAGATGATTAATCTGTGAAACATATATTCCACATCCTAACTTATGCAGAGTGTGGTACCTGCACTTGTCTAAGCTCCAGTCATTGGTGTGCTTCCTATGTATCTCTTGAAATTTTACTGGTAATTTCTTAGTAAGTGTGCATTAATTTATTTTTTTTCATTGAAAACTAGTTTTGTTGGAAAAAGCAGATTTTTTTTCCTTTCATAAGTTTATTTTATTACACGTTCCATGGAAATAAGAATGAAGTTTGCTCCAATGAGGATGGGAACAAAATGCTGTGGTTCTTCTCTTCCCCTTCCTGCCCCCAGCCTGATACTTTAACCTTTCCCCCTCTGAGACTTTGCAGAGTTGTGGTAGTTTATATCTGTTGTCCAAAGCTANCAACATTTCTGTGTGGTCATGTTCACAGTGCTGGAGCTTTGTGTCTTTGTGTCTTTGTTCTTCATTGACTACAGAGCAGCCTAGGAAAGCTTTAGTTTTCTTTTACATGTTTAAGGAAAAGATGTTATGAAGAAGAAACCCAGTGGATTGCTAGAGAAGGTAATGGATGCAATGTTTGAGATCAGGATTTTTTTTCCCCCTAGGTTCTCAGATTTTCTTAGTTTTATCTTTGTGGATTACTGATCTATAGTTTCATGTGAAATGCTTGCGTTTTCTGAGGCAATATTCTAAAAAAGCTGAGTCTAAGCCTGAAATGCATTTGTATTTTAAATGTATGGAGTTCTGCATGAAAATAAGTATAATTGTAACATTTGCAGATGAAAAAAATGGTCTAATACTGAATTTGGACTACAGGGATCCCAGTTAGGCATGATTCTAATGGAAAGTGCTTCTATTAATAGTATTTTAAAGAAACCTATAGTGGCATGAAAATGAAATTATGTATCTCATGTGAGCTGAATGCCTCTATTTTTGTTATTATACTTCTTTCACTGGAAGCCTTTGTACAACAGGAAACAGCTGTGCTAAATCCATGCTGTTCCATGCTGCATTTGATTTTATTTTGCCCTTCATTTATATCTGTTTTCTACTTTAGGTATTTTCCTTCAAAAGTAGCTTAGTGGTCTAATTAAATCAGATAAAGCTTTGCTTTGGCTAATTGAAGCCTATAAGAGTTTGTTCAGCCATAGTAAATGGGGATGGACTCCCATCCATCAAAAGCCCTCTTAAAATACAGTACATTCCTTGAAATCTTCAAGAAGATTGTTCTGTAAAAGTTAAAAACACCCAGGCAGACTATGCTTACTCTATGCAGCACTTGGTGCTCATTATGTTCACATGCTTCAGTTGTTTCAGAGATGTGCATGCACTGCATATTTATAACCAACACTGTTAATCTTTCACCGAGTATCTTAAATATCAGTATAGTAGAACATCAAACTGTGTTTCCAGATTTATTATGTTGTTTTATGCACTGGTATTGAAGGGAAAAAAGAAGGAAATCATATATCTAGGGAGGTGCATTTATGGTAAGCACATCTGCAGCCTTGATTTGTACAAGAAAGCTGCACAGTTCCATTTTCAAAGGCACAAATTCCTTGTGGTATTGTGGCACACAGGGATGCAGACTTCTCCATCATTTTCTAAGGCAACTTTTTTATATTCCCAATTCAAAAAAAGATGAAGAAATTAATTTTAAATCCTGAGTTATATATTAGAGATTTTTCTTTTCAAAGGACATCTCCACCTTCCTGTGTGCTTTGACATTTGGTATCTTTTTTCATGCCAAATTTTATATTTTCTATTTTGCATTTTTACTGCCCAGAAATTTTGTAATCTGAGGGTTAAATAATTAATGCATAGAAGGATAATGCAAGTCAGATTTACCCTCATTTATGGAGGTAATTTTTCAGCTGTCTTTTTAGCAGTATCTTTTGGGGTCCTAAAAGGAGGACCACTGGAGGGACGTATCTTCTTCATCTGAAAATATGGGTGCATTACGTCTGTGAAGGCACAGTGATAGCAACCCATAGTTCCATTATAGTTGTTCATCAGAAAGTCTAGCATGCTCCCTGCCAGGACATGGCCTTTGTGTGGTGTGACTACATGCACCTGAAACAGAACAAATACGAAATCAATAGATGAGAAGTTAATCTAGAACCATATAACATGCATTTATGTTATTGGTACATAATTTTGCTTTTTAGTAATATGTGATATGTATTAGAAAATCTTGTGTTCTTTTTTTTTCTTTTCCCTTTTTTCCCCATTTTTCTTAAAATCACATTGCACTTGATTATCAAGTAAAAACCTAGCCTTTCAGGGGAAATAGCTACTAGCAAGAAAACCTGTTATTAGCATCATTATTTAATGTAAATATTTAATGTTTATTATGACTCTTACTGTTTTTTAATTATTGTTACTTATATGTTAATTATTGTTAATGATATGTTAATCCAATATTTTATTTATAATTAATGCTCTGGTATAATTTTCGTGGGGTGGTTTTGGCTGTCTTGTTATTTTAGTGGGGATTTGTTTTGTTTTATTTTGAAGGACTATTTTTAAATTCCAAGGATTCTGAGGAAATATGGGAAAATATTGTAGGTGAATGGTAGTCTTGCAAGTGATCTATATTGCAAATAAAGCCAACTTGCATATAAGGCTTTTAGTTACAGTGGTGTAAATTTAGTTAAAAGGTATCCCATTTCTCCTTTCTTTGAAAGCATTAACAGAAGTGCTTATCAACTTCATATGCACTTCTTAAAATAGTGTTTCCATTGTGTATTAATGTTTTCCTTGCACTACATTAGTAAATGAAAGTTACAGTTCAATAATCTGTGCTCTTTCTTGTAGAATAGCCAAGAATGTGTTCATAAAACTCAGAAAATATTAACTGAACTAACCCCCTTAAAAATGGAAACAGTTTTGAGTTACTGATTTGTCCCATTTTACTGCAGTCACTGTTGAATTTATCACCATGCATCGTGCAGGCAATGCTGCACGTGTCTGTGTGTTGATACAGATTAGGGGGCGGAAATAACTCTCAATTTATGCCTTATGGTTTCCACTGCCATGAATTTCTATCTCTGCTGTTGTTACGTTTGTTGAACTTTATAGATCTGACAAGTTTCATTAATGAAGTGCCTGTGTGTGATCCTTCAGATTTTTAGCATGAGTTTTGGAAGCTCTTGCAAAAATAAGTAATTGTTAAATTAGATATAGAAACCTGCTTGTAAGGGTGCAGTTGGTTTGCATGTTTTCTGCCAATGGGTACTCTGTTATCTTTTTAATGGTTAAATCATTTGTGTTGCAACTTTGTAAAAGCATATGATTGTAAATGACAAATATTATTCTTATTTTAATCTCAGGCATACAAATGCACCCTGAATGACAGAAATCAATCCATACATGTTTTCCTTGACATTGTTGGAAAATTATCTTAAGATTGAATAGTTGTTATTAAATTGCATCAGTCTAATGCATAAAATAACTTGATTGAATTAATGGTTCACTCAACAATTGCTTGATTTTATTCTGGTCTTTGATTGCAGCAGTGGTAGGAGCTGTTGTCAGTTTTCAACTTACTTTGATTTCTTTTTAGATAAGGGTATCACTGTAAATCATTTATAAGATGCAATTAATAACAGACCTTCTAACAGTACTTTCTTCTGTAGTAATGATAGGTTCTAATTACTTATAGTAGAGCAATTCTTGATTATGTGGGGCTTATAGGCAGAAAACAGAAAACAGGCTCCTCAGAAAAGAATGTTCAGCAATAGTGAATTCCCTGCAAAGACTTCAGAGGAATACAGGTTCTTTGTTT
Organism: Scytalopus superciliaris; assembly: GCA_013400415.1. NCBI lineage: Eukaryota > Metazoa > Chordata > Aves > Passeriformes > Rhinocryptidae > Scytalopus > Scytalopus superciliaris. Next base: position 505,608 of record VXBX01009292.1, on the reverse strand, counting down.
CTAGGTGCACCACTCAAAAATATCCTCAAAGTTTTAGGAGGCTGAGCTCCTAAAACCTTAAAAATTGAATTTGCCAGAGATTTTAATCTCCTGTATCAGAATCCATCATGGAAAATAGATGAGAACCCTGGATCTATTTGAAATTTGGCAGTGCATTCAGCTTTACTACCAGCAGTGGTAGTAAAGTGGCTGCTTGCATTATTTTTTTAGAGCATCTTGTTGCTAATTGCTTGAAATTTTGCCAAGCTGTAACAGGCTGGGCTAGAATTTTCCACTTAAAGAAAAGGACAATATGGTTTCCTCATTTCCTGTATGCTAAATGAAGCAGAGGCCTGTGGGAAAAATAGCATGCAATCAGATTAATTGAACATTCTGCCATAAAGCATGCAGCTAGGGAGAGGAGTTGAGAGGAGCATATAGCTTGACTGCTGGCTTCTTCCATCCTTTCACCACTTCATAACTTTGTTTTGTGCATATAAGATATAATGTTATGTCACTTATTTGTGAGTGCTGCCTCAGTGAAGAAAGTGCATGTGACATTAATATCGCTGAATTTGATCATGGGGTTTGGGGGTGTTCATGTCTTTTGGGGTTTCTTACTTGTTAGGATTTTTTTTTTATAAATTTAGCCTGGGCTTTTTTGCAGGAATTGTTCTTTTAGTTTGGTCCTAAACAGCAGTAGAATTACTTGAGTACTGGGACTGAAACAGTATCTGCTTCTGTGTATGTAATCAGATATCCAAGACCAGTGCATGAGTACAGAGTGTTCTGTAGATCCTTGAGTTAGAAATCCTGCTCTGTTGTATTTACAGGGTTGCATTGCTTTTTGGAAAAAAAACTCTTATTTGTTCATAAAAATCAGGGTGTCTTCCCTTAGTGTTGGCTCAGCATGACTTCTGACTCTGCATCATTCTCATTTTATCTGTGGGCTTCGGCTTGGTCATTTTGCATGCACCACACCCTAACTCCTGTGCCACTTTTTTGCCTGGGATCCTTAAACTCTGGTCATAAAGATAGCTAAACCTCCCCCCCCCCCCCCCCCGCCCCGAACCTAACTGGACCCTGTCCAGTTGTCTTTCCTCAAGAAAATCCTGCATAACCTCTGTAAATACTCAAGACAGAATAGCTCCCGTGGTATGAGTTCCTTATTTTACTTCTTTGAGCATCTTTTTCTCTGAGTTTTGGGAGTGTGATTGTTGGCTTTAAGCTTGAATAAGAAAAATTGGTCCATCTCTCTCTGATGCTTTCACAGTTATTATGTAGTTGATAACTGGAGGCAGTGACTCACCTGGAGACAGCCTTGGCTGACGTTTGCTTAGGTCAGCTACAGTCCTCTCTCAGTCCTCCAGTAGTAGCACTTGATAAACTGTGACTTCATAATTTGAGGAAGATACTTAGCCATTTATTTGAAATTAATCAACTGGTGAGATGATGAAATTCTGAATCTCCAGGCATTTTCAGTCTGTCATTAGCTTAGGCAAGGGCACATTTATGTCTAGAGCCCTTATGAAAGAGCAGTGTAAATGCGGAGTATTAATCTGAAAGCTGCTGTTTTTCATCATTACATACATATTTGATATTTCTTATTCCCAACCTCTGAGAAATTTGGTTGTTTGCTTCTTGAAGAAAGATTGTCTTTCTGTGTATTCTAAACTCTTTCTGAGAAACTTTGACTATAATTATCTGTATAACAGTATATGGCTTTCTGGATCCAATTCATCCTATTCAACATTGCCTGCCTCAACTTCTCACAGTAAATGATTTCACTTTGAAAAATGTCCAGTTTCAGTCATTTTGTATGTGACTTCTTAAGACTAGCAATTTTAAAATAAGGGAAAGTATGTTCTAATTTAAAAAAAAAAGTGGCAGTTGACCTAATATGACTATATTTGGAGATTAGGGTTTTAAGTGTCTTGCCCCTCCCTCCAATATAGTTTCAAGATTGTTTTCTTAAACTAGTTTTTAAAGCAAAACCTAGGTCCTTGATTTATTGTGATTGAATGAAAACATTTTCCATGTGCTCCTTGCTATTCCATGCTTTGCAATGTAGACTGATAGAAAAGAAGTAACTTTTCTACAGTAGATAAAATTTCTGTTACTTTGAGACTTTTGACTGAAACTTAGCAGCTGAAGCTCTCTCTTACAGTTCTGTTCCAACGAGAATTTCATCTCAACCATGATCTTTCAGCCCTAGTAAGTTCTTAACTCAATCCCCTCACTCAAGTGTCTCTAAGGCTTTTTTTTGTGTGTATGTGTTCTTGCAAGTGCTCAAATCACCTTTTCCAAGATCTCTGCACATTTAAAACATACAAAATTATACATGAGATAACAGATTACGGAAGCCTTGAGAAATCTGGAGTGTTTTCACCAGCATTTGTTTTCCCCTGTAGGAGAAGCCTATATGAGAATGAGCCGGCTGCCAGAAGCAGAGCACTGGTATGTGGAGTCACTGCGATCCAAGAGCGATCACATCCCAGCCCATCTCACCTATGGAAAACTGCTGGCTCTGACGGTGAGTTTATCAGCAGCTCCTAGGAACTGGTCCCAGGCCCCTTGAGTAGGTTAGGTAAAGGAATGGGAAGGCTTTGGCCTGAAAATTGCTTAATGACCTATTTTTCATGCTATTTCAGTAATTTCTTTTAGTTAAGGATTTTGACAGCATTGAGGCTTTTTATAAGACATTGCATCTATTCCTGAAGTATTGCCAACTCAGTGCCAGATGAAAAGTTATAAGAGCATAGGAACTTTATAATGCACAGTAAGGAGTTTTCTGGTTGATAAAATCTTATCATAAGTAACGATATTAATTCCGTAAGATATTTAGCGTTTGACTCAGGGTTGTAGCAGCCTGTGGCTGAGTGTCACCTACACTTTGTGAATAACATGATTCATGCTTTGAATTTGCACTTCTTTAGGAGTATCTCTTTGAGCATGTGAAAAGAACTACTCAACACTACTGAGAGCTTGTTCTAAAAAAATTCAGAAGAGTTGAACTGTTTTAGTTCTGCAAGGTTTACTTACTTTTTGAGTGTAGATGTGATTGTAGCTCCAGCTAAATTAGCCCCATATGATAGTTATAGCAGTGTGCCAGTTCCTCCGTGGTTTTCACACATTTTGAAGATGAAAATAGATTTCTATTTTATTCACGCAAGTAATTCTGTTCTAAAACTGCTTTTCATTTGTTTGCTCATTCCCATTTTTGTGACCAATATCACTTTCATTTTTACCTATTCTACATTTGCTTTCCTTGTTCACCCTAATGGGTTCATATATCCTTTCTATGCTTTAACGATACACCCCTGTATGGCTCTTCAGTCCTTGTGCCTCAGTCTGAATATCTTCCTCAACTTTTCACCTAGCAATAAGGTTTTTCTATGACCTTGATTATGAGCTGCCCACTCTTCAAGCTCAAAATGTCATTTTACACAGGGTAGATATCCAGAGAAAAAAAACCGCTCATAATTAATTTCAGCAGATCCATTACTTCTAAAAGTGTCTGAATTTGGAAAAGAGGGGGAACTTAGAACAGAGGTTTTCTGTATGATAACAGGTGCCAACATAGTTACAAAGAATTAAAAAGTGTTCAGTGTTACCATGTACTGTCAAACACAGAGTTTGATTAAAAGCTACCTGAATGGGAATTTTTTAGGTTGTAATAGAAGTCAAGAGTGTAATGTTAGATCCCCAGTGCCTCTAAGTTCCAGCTCCTGGAAGGGCATTTTTTTGCTGCAATTTCCAGTTACAGTTATAATTGCTAGGATTTGACAAATACATGCACTCACTGATTACCTTCCTCTGGAATAGATCTGCGAGTAAGTTATACAGGAACATTTCCTAATTTACCTTGCTTTTCTGGAATATATCTTTATATCTTGCACCTAAAAATAATAGGAGAAAGCCAGAGGTATTGATTTCTTCTTAGCAGATCTTTGACATAAAAGTTCTAATTTATTGGAATTGCTGTGGGGAGGTGTTGTGGTTTAGGAATGGTGTCTCCCAATTCAGTGTTCCCACTGAAACACTCAGAACCATGTGCTACTTGGTCACTCTGATCTCTCCCTCCCTTCTGCAGTGGGATGGAGAGAACTGGAGACACAAAAGGTAAAGATCATAGGGTGAGATAACAACAACTTACTGGAAACAGCACTGAAATAAGAAACAGTAACAGCAATAATATTAATGGCAGAGTGTACAAGGGAGGCGAACAATTCACTTATGAATGCTCACCACGCAGAAACCCCTGACCATGTCCAACCACATTGCCACGCTCCGTGACCTGACAAGTACACCTTGCCTGTCCCCAGACAATAACAGGAGGTGGTATAGCATAACCTCTGGGTACTGCAAAAATTAACCCTGTCCTGGCCAGAACCAGGACAGGAAGGAAAGAGTTTTCTCAATTAAAATCCAAAATTTTTTTTATTTTTTTTTTTTAAATTCACACAGACATCTCCCGCAGTACTCTTCTGGTTAATTTTCTGAACTGCTGAGTATGTGAAATATGAGGCGTGCTAGGAAACGTCTTGCAGTGGTTCTGGGAAACAAGGTCTCACAGTTTTCTTCAAAATAACAAAATCCCCAAATCGCAGAACTGTACAAATACTGTGAGCAACTAATTTTTATTTATTTTATTTTGTCCCCTCATTATGAAAGTGCAGATATAGGATTAAACATTAGTGTCATTATTGTTTGGAAGGAAATGATGAAAAATATAAGTGAATCCTTATAGCAGAATTGAGCTATTTACTTTTCCCTAGGGATATAAATTCAAGATACATCTGGGGTGGATTGTGCCTTGAGCATCTGAGCTGTGTTTGTGGAAGAACATGTCTCATTAGCAAGGAGAAGAACTGTATACGGCTTTGAACACTGAATACTGCACTGTGATAGGCAATAAAATACCTTTCTTAGCACACAGTTGCTTGTCTGTACTTGCTCTGTGCCATAATTGTAGTCTATTCTCATCATGTTTGTTTGTTATCATCTCTTGACACCTTTTTCTTTTATTGCTGTTGCTTCTTCTCATATGCATGGCAACATGTACAGATAGGGTTGATGTCCATTCTACTGACAGCAGCATAAGCTCAAAAGATGGTGCTGATGTCTTATTGACTTGTAGGACTTCATAAATATGCAAAGCAAAATGTTAATGACAAAGTGATTAGAGACGGCAAAATGTTTTTCAGGTGGTTATTTCATTTATGAAAAACAAAGTTCCTTTATCTATGGTCTATTGAAAATTGGCATTTCTTTCGTTTAGTTCTTTCAGCTACAAAGTCTGAAAAGACATTCAACAGGAAATGAGATGATGAAGAGATTTGGCAGTAAAATACGGATTTTTGTCTCCATGTTGGTCACTTGTTCTTAATCAGTTTTTCAGTCAACCGCCTGCTCAGTGATTCACATTAAATGAATGTCTAGTTTCTGATATACTGAGGTGTCCTAGTATTAGTTCCCATCACAAATACATGATTGCTATAACTGACATGCTTCCTGGAAATCTTCATAGACTTCCTTGGGATTCACATTAGAGCCTTTGGCATAGTTGTTTCAGCCCATTCCCAACTTGAGGTACCACTGTGATTTATTCTTCTGTTACACTCTGCTACCTGGGCTCATGATCATTTTCTCACAGCCTGTAAATTTAGGAGAGAGAAAAGCCTACTGCAGTTAGTTTTTGGATGTTAGAGGAGAGATGTTTGAGAGGTTTCTTTCCCCACTTCTGTCAGAATGAAGCATTCAAACTTCCTACAAACCTGTTTCTGAATGTAGTTGCTGAGATGAAACTGTTGATTACACTTCTCTGTGTCTCTTTTCCAGGAGAGAAATGTGAGATGGTTGATGAAGTGAAGGGTGGACATAGATGCTAATATAGATAAACTTTTTCTGTGTCTGTGAGACTGGGGGGTGAGGGAGGAGAGGAGGTAAGTTTCAGACAAGTTCCCCAGTTCCAGCCAAAGGCAATTCTAATATAAATCCCCCTAGCAGTAGAGTCAGACTTGTAAAGTTCACAAATTCAGATATATTTTACTTCCAGACTTAAATTCCAATGAAGTGGCTTAATTTTAACCCCAGCTTTTCTGCCTCTTCAAGTCTGTTGCCAGTATTAATGCTTACTAAAAGCAGCAATGACATAGGATCATAGGATCACTTAGATTGGAAAAGATACAAGAAATGCCAAGTGGACTTGGGCATGCTGCTGTATATGCAGGAAAAACCAGATGAACTTAAGAGCTCCAGAGGAATAGCTAATGAATTTACAGTCTTGTTACCTAATATCATAAGTCACAAGAATTTCCTAACTCCTGTTTTGGATCATGTTATATGTTCATATCTAAAAATTACAGCTCACTAAGCTACAATTTTGTTGAAAGTACATTAGGACAGCATAATTTAATGGCTGAAAAACATGATTAGTAACTCAGCTAGTAGAGTCATTGGAAAATAGCCAGTTGTCTGGGGCTTAAGTTTGTACTTTTCTTGTATTTTTGAAACAACATGTAGCTGTTTAGAGCTGTAGTGCTTTAGCATTATGTGCTTTTCATACCTGTAACTTGTTAAAGGGCTTAAATTGCTTGTGGAATTTATTTGTCAATGTGACAAGTTAGTTGACCTAGCCAGTCTCCTGGTAGCACAGTACCTTGGTACCACAGCATCTGAGCCTCATCCCTTGCTTAAGTAATTTCTATATCACAAAGAAAAGCATAATTGTTTTAAAAGGCTTTAGAATTGCAAGGCTTCCAGCTTTAAGATAAAATGAGTCTGTCAAAAATGACAGTGCCAGGTGATGCCTCGAGCATGTGCTGTAATTCATTTTCCATTATATGAACAGATCTTCTAGAAAACAAAGCAGTGTCTGTCATCCTAAAAAAATCATTTGCAAGTAAGCCTTTAAATTTTTTTCCCTCCTCTCACTTTAGTAGTCCTAAAGAGAAGACTAAGAAAGCCTCCCTCCTAATGTCTGGCCTCTCTGCCATGAGTCAGTGCATGGTTGTTATAGCAGCACACTAGTCTGAGAAGCCTTATTTCAATTACAAATAAATGTTTTGAAGTTTTATCTGTTTTGAGTGAGCTTGAGCCCACAAACCACCCTGCGTAGCTTGCAGTAGTGCCTGTAATTGCTAAAGTACTTAGGGACAGCTTCATATTGTAACATTTAGCGTGTTGTATCTGGGAATTATAGGCTTTGCTATATTTCTCTGGAAAAAATTGCACAGTGTTTTCTTGCATTTTACATGGCACCACACAGTGCTGTTAATCTCCTAGTTTTTACTGGCTTGGAAAATCACCCTGTAAGAAAAATTACCTGCTGTAAGAAAAATTTACTTTGCCTTGTAAAATTTCTGTGCTGCAGCTCCAAACTATTAAATTCAGTAAGAATTATCCTAGAAGATTCCCTAAAATCTAAAATACTTTATTTTAAAAGGTTTTCTTCAAAGGGGGATTGGGAAAAAGCAGTCATAGGCATGATAGTGTTTTGGATTAAAATAAAAGTAACAGGATTGTGACATTCAAGTATCAACAGTGAAGTTTAATGCTTTTCTTAAATTTCAAAATAATTCCTACTCCGTGGGTGACCATATTTTTGCCTGCAGTTGTTTTTTGCTTATGTTCCTGACAGACAGAAGGCCAGAGAGGTATTGTGCCATTTTTGGTTAATTGTGAAATTACTCAAAGTGCTGCTGTCAAATAGCCTGCTGTATGCACTAATTAGTGGAAATCTTGACTGTCATCTCAAAATAAATATAAAGAAGCAAAACCATAGAAATAAATGGAAATTAGGAAGAACAGGAAAAAGAAAAAAAGGGGGGACAGCAGGGGAAAAGGGAGAACATAATGCAATGAATAGACTAATTCAACATTTGCTATTTCTGTAATTAGTTGCTGCTAGTGTTTCAGCACAGAAAGGAAATTTGCATTTCTGTTGGAAAACCCTGTCATATTGTCATTTTTTAATGTCACTGGTTGATTGCTACTTTTTTTTCTGTCTCTAGATTTGCACAAATTGGGAGAAAGCAGGAATGAGGGAGAACAGTCATGGTGTCAAAAGAATCATGACTGTTTTTAATAGAGAACAATTGAAATGCCTTATATTAAATCTAGGTATGATTTTCTAGAACAGTTTATCTCTTCTTTAGTAATCAATTCCTTTAAAATGAACAAAAATTTTTTTTAGTTTTACTTTAGGGAATGGTAAATGCCTACATATACATAAATCTTTAATTTATGAAAAGGCATTTTCTGAACAGGTCAATTTAATTAGATCAGCAAAGCTCTTAGGTATTTAATTTTGGGAGACCGAATCCCTTGGCTGTTAATACTCCTTCTAGGAAGATACTTTTAATGAAAAATGGATATTTCAGTTAAACTCACATCATAGCAATGTATAAATGACATTGAATCCCGGAAAATGCCCTCCCTAAGAATTAGAGTTAAGCCAAGCAACAGCCACTACTGCTTTTCTCTCTTGTATTCAGTTTGTCTTTGGAGGCTGATGCAGACAGTATGATTTTTCTTGCCACTTGAAATCTCTGTGGGGTTAAAACTGATCCAAGCACAAAGTTTGTGCTTAGTTCTGAATTTGAAAAATGCCAGAAGTTATTTTAGTTTTCATTTCCAGCTTGCAAGCAATTCATTTGTAGGGGGTAGGAGGAATGGGTTTCCCTTGTCAATGTGGAAAATCGTGTTTATTGACTTCAGAACTATAGGCCCTGTGTTTAAAGTTTTGTTTATCTGGTGTATCTGGATCTTTAACACCTCCAGGCTGAATGACAGGATTTCCGAACTGCAGAAATTTCAATAGCTGACATCTATTGAGCTTGTATTTCTTCTGAGGTTGGCTGCATGCCATAAGTATTGCATCCATAGATATACTTTTCAGTCCCCTTAGGACATGTGCTTGGCTGCATGCCAGTTGTAATAGAATTAATTGTAAAACAGGGTATTTTCATTTAAATATAACTTATCTGTCTGGTTCATAAATGAATCTGGAACAGGTATTTAGGTGCATAACCCCTCACTAACCTCCTTTAGGGATCTCATCTTCTGTATCGTGTTTCTAACTTCTTGTAGACAGGAAAGGGGGAACCCTAAGCTTCTTGCTTTACTCAACATAAATGTAAAACTTTTTATAGAGAACCTTGCTGACTCAGGATGAACTGCTTCCATGAAAGAGTCACCGAGTGGTTTGGGTTGAAAGTGACCTTAAAGATCATCTAGTTCCAACCCACCAAAAGAGAGATCTTTCTGTTTTGTTACATGGTTGAATATAACTGCTGGTTATACTGCTGTAATTACTCTGTATGTAGTAATTTTGTCAGTAATCAAGGAAAAATGCATTATCTAGTCCAAATTTAGCTTACAAGAAATTCATAGGATTCAGTGAAAACAGTATGTAAACATAATGAATTTATATTCTACTGACTGGCCAGTGAAATATGAACAGGTATTAATACACTACTTTATCAGAAAATATAAAATGTGGTTCAAGACTGAATGGAAAAGAAAGGGACTAACATAGACATTTACTTAACATTTGATTACATATTCTTGATACAAAATAATCTAAAAGCTTAATGAGCAAGGTGAACATTTCAATATAGGTCTAGACAGGGAATAAATCTCAAGATGTAGAATGAAATCTGTTTCTTAAAAGTTTTCTTAAGACTGTACACAGTATTTCTTGGTTCCCACAGTGATGTAATGACATGAATTCATTTTAGACTGCAAGTTGCCCCAAAAGAAAGACTAAAAAATAGATATGTCATTATTAAAAAAAACAAACCCACAAACAAACAGAACAACCAGAAGAAATAAACACCAAGGGGAAAAATAATCCTATGCCTAAATTTCTTTTCTATATTATTTTGGATACTTTAATAGAACAAGAATGTTTTTTTGTGATAGGAGACACATAAAACCAGAAAGTGGATGTCAAATAGCTTTAATATATTATTGATTAATATGATGAATGCTGCTTGAACAATGTATCACCTTAATAGTCTCTCAATCACACTCCAAGCCAGTGAAGTTGTGAGATGTGCTTTAAATTTCTAAATCTATATATAAGCAGAGGTGTCACATTCAAAAATGCTTGTTCCAGTGGATTGCTGCCAAAGTCAATGGGCACTGCGTAAATCTCAATTCTCTGGTTATCATGCCTTAAATTATCCCTGTAGATGTAGACTCAAGAACCTGGTTTATGTTACTACTCTCTAAGTTAACCTTGGCTCACAGAAAAATTATAGCGACTTCAGTAGAATCAGAGTGAAGGTAGCAGATGGATTTTTACTCAGCAAAAATATGCATGTGGTTAAAGGAGGACTAATGTGATATATTAAGATGGAAGTGAACCACTTAAGGTGCAAATAGAGGATTAAACTAAAGCAAGATGTTGCATTTTATTGATCCTACCAAGGCATATTTCTAAAAGCAATGTACTAGATTACACAGGCAGTATGCATGTGCATGTGAGAACCCTGGTCCAGTGAAATGGATGGGAAGGAGAATGTCAGTCATGACCTTAGTGACAAGGTTATGTGGATGTGTCACACTGGACAATAATGTGGAAGTTGCCTCACATTTATTATAAGGTAAAGATTAGTATATGGTGAATTGTTGTTCATTGGTAGATACAGAGATAGAACCTAATTTCCTCCACAGTAATCCAATTCATGCACCCATACACTGAGATAAATATATTACACCAAAGAGAAATAAAATGTTCTTGAACATACTAGAGAGACAAAGCTTGAGAATCAGTATTGTTTCTCACTGTGATCATCTAAGGATGTGAGAGGAAAACTTTAAGAAGATAGCATCTTTTACAAGCCTACTGATGTTGGATGTAGAATGGCTCTGCATGACTTTAAACTCCACCCCCCAAGTATTCTTCTACTAATGAAATACATACTGTTTCTCGTTCACTTCTCCTTACAAATCTTGCCTCATATGCCTGTTTCTCTGGGACGGATGTTAACCTTTAGAAGTCTTTGCTTCTCTGCCATGTTTGGTTACTTTTATTTTATTATAGTAAGATGGGATGAAGAGGCAAGATTTATCTTCTCAGTGCACAGAAGGTATAGAAACTGAGGTAAATTTTGGACCTTTGATGTTAGTAATGCAAGTCCTGTATGTTTCAGTTGCATTAGCATTTCACATACAAATTATGGTGCAAGATATTTACATTGTAATTCAGAGTGAAGAGGGAAGAGTTGTAGAAATAACAGCAAAATAAAGGGAAAAAAAGAATCCCTTTAGCCACTAAATATTAGATATTAAAGTTGTTTCTTAACTATTAATATTTAGATAATGGATGGGGAGCTTGCCTATGTCAGTGACATCACTGTAAGATGTAACTAGTCTAGTCTAGTTCCTGTTTCCTTAGTCCAGCTAAGTAAAAGCTTTTGAAGAATATATTACTAATTTACTCAGTATTGCACCACTTAAATTGTGTTTTGACTATCCCGTCACAACTTTTGTAAGGCAAAAACTGTTTATGAAACAGATATGCAGGTCTGCAGTAACATAAGGAAACACAGAAAGGAAGTCACAGGTTCAGTTCAGACTTTTTTACTACTCTTGTGTAGTCTGTGACTTTAAAATGTCTTATAGAGGAAGAATAAAATGTGTAAAATAATCTTTTTTTCTATATTCAGTGTCCACAGTTTAATCAACCTTCCATTAAGAAATCTTTTCATAATTCAATTAAAAATGTGAATGTTTGCCAAAAAAAAAAAAAGTAAAAAAGTGAGCAGATGTGGAGAATGACGGTCAGCTGCATTTGTGACACAAATTAAGTTGTGTATGCAATCACACAATTACCAGCTAAAGCTTGGAAAAAAAATCCTCCCTGTATTGAAGAATGAAGTTTCTGTCCTTTTGGTGAAATCCTTGTAAATGTTGAAGAATGATGAATATTTATGACATATGAAGTTGGTTCAAATTGCAGAGAACACCTAATTTGTTGAACCACCTTACTGGGTGCCACTGTGGCATTATAGTTCCCACAAGAGGGTTATCCAGAGCTGCTCAGCTGTATTAGTATTTTCCAGTTTTACTACCATCTCAGGGTCCCTGGGCCTCCGGCAGCCTGAAGTACAACAGCTGCCTCAACATGAATTTGGCACAGTCTACCAGCAAAGTGAGGAAAAAAATTGGGGTGGATATCAAAATGGTAGTTTTGTCCTCTGTCTTTTAATATTTTAAGGATACATACAGCCTTAGCTAACGTATCAGCTGCCCTTAGCCAGCTCTCTTTCATTTATCATGGTGATCATAACAGTCATTTATCGAAAGCCCAGTTAAGCACTTTGTCTGACCACATTAGCAATGACAGATACATTGTTCTGGTCTTTAGGGAAGGAGCAACCAACAAAACAAGAAGTCTCTTGCAGTCAACTACAAAGAACTGATCTTAAAAAAAAAATCAAGCCTCTGAACTAATATTTAAAAAATTAACTGTTTGCCTCCCAAAACTGCAAGCAAGCAGCCATTCTGACTTGAAGTCTGCATGATTTGTGGAGAGCAAGGTAGTTCTGAAAGCCAGGACAATTTGTGTGATGGGTTGTAAGAGCTCTGTGTCACTTAGGTGCACTTTTTAAACCTTTTTTTTTCCTTTCAAATTCGTTGGTGTTGCTTGAAAATGGTGATCATGGGTAATTTGTCTGTTTTGGGGCATGGGAGAGGGAAACTGCAGTTTGCTTTATTAATGGAAAAGTGCTGAAAGCTAGCCCTCATTATACGCTTTAGGTCAAGGTCCAGTAAGGCAAATATCATCCCAGTCTTCCAAATCAATTATCATTATCAAGTGTCTTCATCATGTTTAAATTTTTGTTTCCTTAGCAATGAGATTCACATTCATTGTTTTATGATTCTGTGTCGTTAGTCTCTGCACTGAAAAGCCATAAATATGCCAGTAGATCCATGCAGAGGATCTCCATTAGGGCTTGGACTAGGAGCACCTACTCATTTCTCCTGAGTAGACCAGTAGCTGTCAGGTAACACCTTTTCCTTAGCTACTGACCTGGACTGGGATGTAAACTGGTGACCAACAGGTGAAAGGTATTTTGCATCCCATTATTGATCCTCAGAGCCATCAAGTCTTCTCATTAAAATTTATGAATAACTTTTTTATCCTTCAAATAAGTTTGCCTTCATGCAGTTTTAACCGTACATTTTTTTGCTTTGTAAAATTGCCAAAACATGTTGTTGTGCATGTATGACTGCACATCCTGCTGCCAGAAATTGTAAGGTTTCCAGTGGCTCTCAGTGCCTGCATTTGTTTGGGTCAGTATACATAATAGTGAACATGCACATCAAATGCCTCCCTGCCCCAGACTGGTATTTTTCAGCTGTTTAAAAAGTCATTTGGATTTTCTTTAAAAGTTCGAATTTTATTCCTTATGCCATCATTGTATTTAACACCGAAAACATACAGTGGGAAAGGGACAGTGACAGGGATTGATGTCAAGCTAACTAGACAGGGTGTACATTCTCTTACAGTAGTTAAGGTGTACACTGGATAGTTGACAAAAGTTGATAAATACTAAATTTTAATCATGAAATAGCCTGATTCTGTCAAATGATTGGATTTTACATCATTTGTCACAAAAAATAAGGTGTATTAAATCTATTCTGAGGTATTAACATTAGTGATCATTTGACCCTGTTAACAGCGCAGTTCTTTGATGATATGTATGCTGGCACCTGTCATCATTGTGTACTCCAGGTCCCTTGACTGGCCTGAACTTGAGTGTAATATGCCATTTGGAAAGTGCCAAAGAGTAGAGCAGTCATGTATTTTTCGTGATTCCAGTAAATAAAAATTAATCGTGTTTGACAAATGTTTGTGGCCTTATAGTTCTGTAGGCAGAAGCTATGATTTTGTGACTGTATTCAATGAACTGTCCTTTTTTTGTGCTAGAAATAGACACAGAGTGCAGCCAGCTAAAACTAATGATGTTAGCCTGTTTAAAAAAAGCAATTATGCAAAATGTGTAGATGTTCATACTGTCAGTATTAATGATACATATGCTTGGTGCCTGTCATTTTGAAGCATCAGTGGTAGACTTAGATATGCCACTGTAACTTTTGCCAGATCAAAACTGCCAACCTTGGAGTTAAATGTGCAAAATTTAGTGTTTGATTATCATCCCCCCGCAATTATTTTAATTTGAATAATTATGTCATAGTCACCCAAATTTGCACTGTGTTTTTCAGTCGGTGATTATTTTCTTCTTAACTTTTTGTTCTCAACAATAGTTGCATCACATTTGAAAAAAAAGAAAAAGAAATTGTGTTGAATCTGTAGATATATCTGTACTGCACTAGCAGAAGAAGAAAAGTCAGTCTGGGCTATGTGTGTCATACAATTTTTTGTTTTGGGCTTTTTGTTTGTGCATTTGTTGGGGTGGCTTTGTTTGTTGTCTTGGGGGTTTGTTTGGTTTTGCTTTTTTGGTTGGTTGTTTTTTGAGTTTTCTTAAGCAGGGATGAACCACTGCAGTATAAGATAATGTAATCTGTCATGTAGTTGCACCATTTGGTTGGCAGAAACCTTATACCATGTGGATCTGGCTTTAAGGAATATGAATTTCCCAAAGAAAGTTTACTAAATAATAAGGCTACATTCTTACCTCCAATGAACATTCATTTTGTGAAACTGGAATATTGTAAATGTTAAGCCTGCTTGTATCTATGCCAGGATGATCTTTTGAAATATGACCTCTATATTGGTTTTGATGGAGCCTGGTCTTGATACAGTTCTTGGTATGCTGCACAGCTTCCTTCTCTCTATTTTATTGTCTCTAAGGCCCCCGAGGGAAATTCTGAGAATCTGGAGCAGCTGTAATCATGAACAGGCCATGTTATTATTACTATGTTAAGTTGTGGGATAGTGCAGGATGTATGCCATGTCTGTTTCCAGACCACAAAACTTGACAAAGCCTGTATGCTTGTATCTGTGAAATAGCACTCAAGGCAACTTGAGAGGGGCAGAGGTGCAATGCCTTTCTTCCACAGGGTTTAAGCTTAGTTGTTCTTTATTCTGGAGGCCTTCTAGTTTATAAAATCACAGCAACTAATGTCATTGGGTTAGGGTTAAACAGGTCCCAGGTATCTTACTGAATACATGATGGTGATTCATGTTTGAGCATCAAACTAGGCTAATCTGATATTGCTGTTTTCTTCAGAAATAGAGGAATGATCACTAGTGGATCTGCTCTGGCACATGTATACATTAATGCAACTTTAGTGGCTTGGTGATTTCAGTGATAATGAAATCTGTGTCTTAAAAAATGTCTGTTCTTTTTACCATCATTTCTGTTGGGTCTTTGTTTTGGTTTTTTTCTGACCATTTTGTCATACCATTGACCATTGTCTTTAAAACTTATCATTTCTATTACAGTTACATTTTATGGTTGACAGAATCAATTTCTGATGAAATACTACTCCCCATATTAAAATTACAAATATATGTTTCTTTATTTTCCACACTAAAGCCCACAATATTTTCGGTTTATGTACCTTTCTGTCAACTTTACCTTTGGCTGTATATATAGTGTTATTTAGGATACAAGGAAATGGAATGAAACTGCATCAGTGGAGGTTCAGAAGGGACCTTGGGGAAGAAGTTCCTCACTGAGAAGGTGACTGGTCACTGGACCAGGCTACCCAGGGAAGTGGTTACAGCACCCAGCCTGCCAGAGCTCAAGGAGTATCTGGGCAACGCTCTTTAGTTTTAAGTAGTCCTACAAGGGGCAGGGAGTTAGACTCAGTGATCTTTATGGATCCCTTCCTTGAGAATTTCTGTGATTCTGTGATGTCATAGAACCAAAACATGCTTTTTCCTTGCACCACTCTGCCCACATACCTTTTTTTTTTAGGAACATAACTAAAGCTCCATTCTACCTTCCCTTTTGATTTTAGCTTGGGTAAGTGTAATGCTTGTCCAGAAAAGCAGCATGGAGCTTAGTGTTCACCCAAAGCCCTTTACAATATTTTTTGCAATACATTTCTACTGGTTCCTTACTTCTTTGACATTGATGATGTTGGACACATTTCTTCCTCAGTCTGGACATCTGCAGCATAAAGTAGCTGACCACAAAACTTCCTGTAACACTTAAATGTTCATACTTATTTAGGTTAAATCCAGTGATGATAATAGTTGTTTTTCTCTAGTGCCTGAAATTTGGAAATTTTAACTGTGCATGATTGCTCTATGGTGACACACTGTTAAAATAATTTTCCCCCACTTTTTTTTTAAGGGACGCAAGAGTGAGGCAGAAAAGTACTTCATGAAGGCTATTCAGCTGGATCCTACCAAAGGAAACTGCTACATGCATTATGGTATGTTTCAGATAGACAGGGTTTCCACACATATTCCAGGCTTGCTGTTAATCTCTCCAAGCAATTAAAGGTTTAAAAAGTTGTGCTGGTTTAAATGTAAACCGGCAGGAGAAATGAACCCAACTCACAAAAGACTGCAAGTCAGAACTACAATTTATTAAAAAGATCACAATAAGTACAAGGGTACAGAGGAAAAAGCCCGTTTGACCCACAGAAACAGGTGTGTAACCCAGCACCCTGGGGCACAAACAGAATGGAGCTTGCCAGCCCCTGTGCTGAGCACCACCCAGCCCCCTTGAGTACACAGTAAAAGGAAAAAGGAAAACCTGTTCCTGAGGATGATGGTCCCAGTCTGGTCAAGAGTGGCAGTCGCAGTCCTGCTGAGGCTCTGGTCCTCCTCTGGATCCAGCGAGGGAGAGAGTTCAGTCCCAAAACCCCCAGTATATATATGCTTAGGTTCAGGTGGGAGTGCCCAGTACCTCTCCCAGGGTGGGAAGTTTCACAATGGGTGAGTCATGGCATATTTTTGGAAACCCTAATGGCCCATTAGCAGACATGACCCCTCAGGCTGGGTGTGGAGGTGCTAACAGCTCTCCAGAGGGGCTTTACCACACCCGAGTCATTGGTGTGAAGACAGGAAGCCTTTCTTATCTCACAGAAGTTCCCAAGCACCCACCCTGTAGCCTGAGGGGTCAGGTGTGCCCCAGGAAGCTGCTGCAAATGATCCATTGTTAACGGTTCATGAGAAGATACATAGACGGTGTAGAATACACAGTCTTAGCCACACCCAGACAGTGACAAACTAGTCCTGGTCACTATAACCAGGACAAAAGTGCTACTGGCAAAATATCTTCTTTAAAGGCAAAGAAACTAATCTACCATGTATAACTTCGTCTCCATTTCAACTTGTTAATCACTGTAGAGGGAGAGGTGAAGAATTTCATATTTTGTATAGCTTTCCTCCTGTGAGAGGAATTTCAGGATTGCTGCCTCTCTGGGAAAGAACAAAGGTGACTATTGCCGTATGTCAAAGTTTCATGGCCTGGAATATTATTGTTAACAGTTTTGGCCTAACTTTGCTGGTTGCCGGTGGGTGAGCAACTGGAAGTTTTACTTCAGTGTGTGTGAGTTCTATATGTCAGAGTGTCTTATGGGCCTTACATCTAGCTCCTTCCCAGCACCTTTTTGGCTTGAAATGCCTAAGTATTACAAAAGGTTGTGACAAGTTGGCTATATCTTTCCTCCTAAGCCATGCATGTGCTTATAGCACACATTGAATTTGAAGGTATCTTTATAACTTTGGGTTGGTTTTGCTACATGTACAAAAAATATTTCCAGGTCTGTTTAGTCACAAGGAACCAAAATTATGTGTCTTTATGGACTAGTTCTTACTGTATTTTAAAGCTGATAATAGACAAATCTTAAAGTGCATTCTATGTAGTCCCAATTGGAAAATATAGAAAGAAGTAATAAGTTTCATCTTAGTTTAGGAAGAAAGTAGGGAACCACAAGCACACTATATATATATCTTGGTATATTGTTTTAATTTCCTCTTCTGATTCTAACTACTAAATGTGAAATAAATAAAAATGAGTGGCCAAAAGGGAAAATTAATCTCACATAATAACCATGTATTTAATCTGTGTGATATCTTTGTCTGAATTGCACCCATGTTGTATTTGTATTTCTGTTTGGTACTTTGCGGTATGAAAATCTGTATGTTAGAGTCCCAGAATTGAACTTTAGACTTAGAACATGTCATTGTATTTAAATGAATGTAACCCAGTGTTGCATTATTTTGCATTATGAAACACTACAGTTTGTGACCTTGTCTTCTACTTATGCCTGTACAGGTAAATCTGATAGGGGTATTTGTGCACAGAAATCCCATTATTTCAGTTGAATATAAATATACCTGATGCTTCAAGACAATGAGGAAAAGTTAACAGCTGATTGTTTTTTTGAATCCTACTCAAACCCTTCCAGCCTTTGTTATTAAGATATCTGTCCTTAGTTATTAGGAAATCTTATTTGCATACAAATTCAAAAGTAAGTCTCAATAATGCATCTCAGCAAATGACATTAGGATTGTATGTGTTTTATTACAGGTGTCGACTTTTTTCTTTTTCTCTCTCATTACTTCATCAATTTGCCTGTCCATTCCTGCAATATTCCTTCTGTTTCATTTTTAAAATGCCCTATAAACTAAAAGCACAGTTACTCAAATCACCATTCGTGTCTGATATATTGACTTCTTCATTACCAGATTACAACACTAAAATGGTATGTTGTTTCCTAATTAAGATGATTCCCTAAAAGTGTTAGCAGACTTTTCCTTTATTGTGTCCCAGATTGAAAAAGTGGGTTTTGTCTTTGTGCAGAGGTCATGAGTGCAACATGAGTGAGATTCTACTCAGTAGGTTAGGAGTGAAGGGCAAAATTTAGTCAGTGTTTGGTATAACAGCGTAGTACACTGTGATGCTGAAGGGCGATAGACACAAGAAGGTTCTCTCTAGCGTCGTTAGCTCTCTGTCATGGAGCATTATATGTGGAGAGCTCTTCTGAATGCATGAGAAACATTTTCATTTTGTAACTTCTGGTTGTCTCACCAAATTCAGTGATGTTATTCTATGTTTGTATCAAAGTATCTCATAGAAGGATGCAGTCTACTTCTACTTGGCTTATGTGTCTGTCTAGTGCAGCTGATTGCAAATCCTTGTCACTTCGGGCACAGGAATTGGAAATAAATGATCTTCGCTTTTTCTTCCTTTCCCTTTTTCCTTTCTTTTAGTTTTTAACTTTATTTCTCTTTTCCTTTTCACCTGTTTCTTGAATTGATGAGGATTGTGTACTGTATGTTACCAGAGGCATTCCAAATATTACATGGGAATCCCTAGTGAACACTTCAAGCTTTAGCTCTCCATCTCATTAATTGTCTCCAGCACCTTGTCACAGATACATTCTACATCCTATATGTCAAGAGTTTAATTATGGGGAAATACATCCGCATTTTGCATGTAAATCTTAGAAATTACTTTTTTTTTTCTCAGCGTGAAGATGTTGGAACAGAGAATAAAGTAGCTGGCATCAGTCCTAAAAAAACACATACCTCATAAAACAACCAAATGAAGAGTGGTCATTTGGGACATAGCAGTGTGTTGATGGAGTAGCAGAAATAAATGGACTGAAGATTTTCTTCCAAGTGCACATGTATTGCACACACTTATAATTTGTGCTCCCAGGTTGTGCAGATGTTCTTTTTGACTTTTAACCTTCTGGACTTTTTCTGGAGCTATGAGAAAAACTTTCAATATACTGTCTCTTTAAAGAGGCTTATGTTTGTCTTATAATGTGCTTTAACTCAAGCATTAAGCCAAAGCTATATTTAGGTATGAGTTGGTGCAAGAGGCAACTTATTTGATCACATAAAAATCTGGAGAGAAGTGAATGGTTTCATGTTTGCTCCTTGAATAATACCATCACAGCACATTTCCCTGCTCAAGCCAGCATTACACTCAGTTTTGTATAGGTACTTTGCCCTTTGAATTTCAGTGGATTTAGGTTTGAAGCAGTGTTTCCCAGACTCATTATGCTTGAAGATGTCTGAAGGGAGAACTAGTGGAAAAAACTGAAGAGCTTTAAAATCCCTCTAGATTGCTGACATGATGCCACTTCATTGGATGTAAGGGAAAGTAGCTTTTCCTCTGATAACCAGAGAGGATGGCAGTCCTCTCTCAGACTGAAATGCAGGCAGCTGCTCACCTGACCATGTTTCTTTTCTCCTTCTTTCTTTTCCCCCTCTTGTATACCAGTTATCTGAATATCTGTACTTTGTGCAAAACCATTGTCTTACAAATATGTAAGTGTTGATGGGTGATAGGATACAAGCTGCTCAGGTACACAGTGCACTACCAAAACCACCTCACAGATTAAAGAGAGAAAATACATATGAATCAGGAAAAGAAAATGTGACAAAGGAAAGAGTGAAGAAAAGCACCAAGGCAATTTTTTTCTTTTTCAGTTATCTGTCGATTACAACATTATTTTTTTGGCATAGCATACTGGTTTTTAAACTAAAATACTGGGGGAGTTTTTTGGTCACTAAATTTGAATGCTTCTGTAAAGTTTGAGGCTTTCAGTTGGATATTTTTAAAACACATTTGTTAAAGACAACTTAAAATGAACGGTTTGAACTGAAACAGGTTGAAATTAATAAATGCGTATTTTTTTTTTTAATTTCCTTTTTTTTTTTTCCCTCTGAGAAAGTTTACTTCAAAGTGTCTTACCCGCATCTATTCAACATACCAGTTCTTATGCATTGCAGTTTTTTTTGAGCAGTTAAGTATGCCATTTTGAATCCCGCAAGAGCTTGGTAAAGTCTGTCATTAACAGATTGATGACATAATTGAAGTGGCCTCCACTGACATAGAAGAGATTCTTTCTGAGCTTCCTGTCTCTATTAAATGCCTGTGGTCACATGAGATGAATCCAAGTGTCAATCTGAGAAACCACGAATAAGGTACCTATGAACTAAAAAAGGCCAAAGGAACTTCAAATATTTTAAGAATGTAGCAGCATCTAAAGAATCAGTACATCAAATTTGTTAACAAATGTGCCAAACATACGAATGTTGAGCCAGGTCAGACCAGTGCCCTTATGACCCAGAGACCATTTAGTTTTGGATATAGTATTGACCATCACAAAGTAAGTAAAGGTCTCTATTTCTGCATACACTGAGCCTGTCTCAGGAGAAGTTGAAGAAACATTATATACAAAATTTGTCAGTGCACAGAGATGAGGAGAATTTAAAAGTAAATCAGTTAGTAGGATGAAGTGTAATTGGGGAGTTTGAAATGGTTGAAGGCTTTCTGTACTAGAAAAGCTTTCTAGTAGCTAGCTAGCTTTCCCTTAAAAAACACCAAAAATAAACAGGGACGTTCTTTTGTGCAAAGATTTTACCTTCAGAACTGTCTTACTTAGTTTATAATTTGTTGTTGTTAAAAAGCAAAACCACCAAGACAAACCAAGACCCCACCAAATCCCTCCCCTCAGAAATCCCAAAAGATACACAACTAAAGAACACTTCATTTTACTTGTTTGCTAAAAATAGGTTTTGTCACTGTGCCTCTTAAAGTGGATGCAGTGGCCTCTCTCCAACATACTGAAAATGGAGTGGGGAAGGAAAGAGAGAAGAAAAGAAGGAGTGAGGTTTCAAGATAAATGTGTGTACAGAGGTCCCTTCTCCCTTACTTTTGTAATGGCTTAATTGGAATAGGAAAGTCTAGAACCCAACGGGATGCTCAAATTAAGTCTGCTTTATTAATCACTGTTGAGACCTCCTTTTGAAATAGTTTCCTTTGAATAATACATTGCTTCTAATAACTCTAAATTGTTTAAGAATCCCTTTTTTGTTATAAAAATGGATTATTCTCATTAGCTTAATTATGCATTCACTTAATTAGGCAGTTCACATTGATCATCTGCCTTTTTCAGTGCATTCCCAGTTACAGATATAAAACAAAATGAAAAAGAAGCTTTCAGATTACGTAAAACTGAAGTGTATTAGCTATGCTCTCACTGAAGAAAGATTAACATGTTCCCAAATATACTTTTTTTAACACTGGCTTTCATTTTTGAATTTGTGATAATTAAGGAGTTACTTTTATGGATTTTCTTACATTATCTGTTTCTTTTAAAACAAGTTTAACTTGTTAACTGCTGTATTTATTGTTTTTTCATTCTTTAAGTCATATGCTTACATGTCTTAGTGAGTGTGAGAATTTTAATATATTTACAGATGTGAGTTCAGTTTTCTTCTTAGACTGATAAGGTCTAGATAAGGTGAAGTACTGGGTCCTGGACTTCAGTCACAACAACCCCAGGCAGTGCTATAAGCTGCTGGAAAGAGTCCCAGCAGAGAAGGACCTGGGGGTGTTGGTTGGCACCAGTGAGCCAGCAGTGTGCCCAGAAAACCAATGGCATCCTGATCTGTATCAGAAACATGTGACCAACAGGGGCCGGGAAGTGATTGTAGCCCTGTACTCAGCACTGACGAGGCCACACCTCGAATCTTGTGTCCAGTTCTGGGTCCCTCACTGCAAGAAAGACACTGAAGGGCTGGAGTGTGTCCAGAGAAGGGCAATGGAGCTGGTGAAGGGTCTGGAGAATAGTGAGTGAGCTGGGATTGTTTAGCCTGGAGAAGAAGAAGCTCAGGGGAGACCTTATCACTTTCTACAACTACCTGAAAGGAGGTTGTAGCCAGGTGGTCTCACCCTCTTCTCCCAGGCAGCAAGTGACAGGACAAGAGGAAATGGCCACAAGCAGTGCCAGGAGAGGTTCAGATTGGACGTCAGGAAGAATTTCTTCACTGAAAGGGTTTTTTTTCTTTACTGAAGACTTGTCAAGCATTGGAATGGGCTACCCACAGCAGTGGTGGAGTCAACATTTCTATTGTTTACAGTGCTGGAGCTTTGTGTCTTTGTGTCTTTGCTCTTCATTGACTACAGAGCAGCCTAGAAAAGCTTTAGTTTTCTTTTACATGTTTAAGGAAAAGATCTTATGAAGAAAAAAGCCAGTGTACTAATGAAAAATAAAGTATCAATGTTGTATTTGTAAGAAAGATAAACATCAACCATAACCTACTAATGAAATCTTACTAATTTCTTCAGGAGAGTTTTATGTTGATGAAAGAAATGTCGTCCTAGCCCATAGCAAAGTCAGTTTTCATCTTTGTCAGTGAAATACATAATTCACAATCCATCATGCCAGTGAGTGAATTGTCCCATTTCTGACTGACAAGTTAGCTAAATGCAATATATGCCAAATGATTAATAAAAGAGTGTATAGATCTGCTGCACTGGGGACACCAGATCCTGCATGGTGATTATGTATTGAGAAATTAAATTCTTTGATGAGATGGAGTCAAAGCCAACCAGATATAGTATGTCCATCAGTAAGTCCCTTTGCCAGCCTTCCCAATACACACTCATGAACCTTTCTGCAAATGAAAGGGGTTCTGCCATTTTAAGTCTTTTGGAAATCCTAACATTAATATACAGTGATTTTGTAGGGAAACTATAAAATAAGTTTGTGATACTCAAATAATACATGCTCATAGAATGTCTATGCTCTTTGGAGAAAGGCAATCTCTGTCTTGAGCATACAGTTTCATCAAATTAGGGTCTTGAATTTGGTCTATGACTTGTACTTCCACCTACAATATCAATGAACGTAATTCCAGGAAGACAGAATTCCTAGACCTGAAATGGGAAGGAGATATAACTGTCTTGCAGAAAGACTTGATTAAGTTTCTCACCTTTCTGTTTCCAGAGCTGTCTCTAATAACTTTGATTTAAGAAAATCTTCAGCTAGAACTAATAGACAGCATTTCTTACTTCTGAACTGAAACTGAAAAATATACTAGAAGCTGAGCTATTCAGAAGAATCTGACAACCTGAAGTCCTTTTTGTTACTCTCTAGGCTGTCACTATCATACAACATTAAAGATAATTAGAGACCACTATAATAACTATTTGTTCCAAACTTCCTTTAGAACCAGTCTCTAAAGTGGAATGCAGTGGAGTATTTCCTAACAAGCTGGGTCACTGAGCTTAAATGCTGTGGAATTTCCATGTTTCTGCTGCTTCCCTTGAGTTTATCCTTAAATCTAATCATTCTGACATCTCAAATACATAGTTGACTCTGCTTCCTCTGCACAATGTACTAGACTGCTCAAGAGATGCGGTATAGATATTGCAGATCAGTGACAGGGCTAGAATTATGGCTTTATGCTTCTTCCGTGTTGCCAAAATGTAGGGTTTCTCCAGAAACTGAAAAAAGCCTGTGATACAAACAGCCCTGGAGACTTCTTTGCTAATGTTCAGATGTTTTGATCTATGAGTACTATCTCATGAGGATTTTTGTAGAGATAGCATGAAGCTGCTACAGAAGTACAACTGGATAGTTTTCTGCCATCCAAATTTCACATTTCTAAACTGATACATACATCACCAGGTGTTTGGGAAATAACATAGGGTCCAGAATCTTCCTAAGTATTTGTAAATCATGAGATCTCTGTAGTATATATTTTAGTCATTAATCTTTTGTTTTAGTGAGAGCTTCCAGTGATCCAGATGTGGTCAGAAGTTTAGGCATCAAGTCCCAAAGGTTTGCAAGTTAATTTTTTCTCCTCTTATCTCTGATCATTCTCTGGATGACATCCAGTGGTACATTTAGCACAACTGCAACAGATACGTTTTTCAGACAAAGTGTTTTCCGAGCCAGTGCATATATTGATATTGCAGCACCCACTGGTTTGCACGGTGTTTCTATATATTTTATTTGCATGGAATAATTTTCTCTATGGGAACCACATGAAGGGATAAAGTCTCCAGAATTCCTTCCAGCAAGAAACTAAGAGAACAGCTTTAGATTAAGATGGAGTGGGATATAAGGAACAGCAAAAACTCAAATGCTTATACTATTTAGGTGATTGTGATACAAGTTCTCTTTGTTTCTCATGTCACAACATACACATTCAGGAAGAAATTGCCTAAACAGGCCTGGAAAGCAGGATCTTTAAACATTCCTTTGCTCTGGGAACCGCTCCTTCACAGCCAGTGAATCTATTTTGAAACTCTTAAAGGAAACAGTTACATTAGATCATGCCTGTTGACTTTGCATCTTGCAACACTGATTCATCACCTGAAAAACTTTGGAAATCAACTTGCAGACAGGGTCTCTTCTCATTTCTTCCACAGAATTTTACTTCAGTTTTCCATTTAGAAATCTCTGGTTGCATCTGCTCTTTTGCTTTGCAGTGCCACAGCAGAGTTGAAGTTGACAGTGACTTCAGTAATGCCAGTTCTCAAGACATAATCTTGCATCTTCATTGTGCTTCAAAGACAAAAATAAGTGCATGGGTTAAGCCAGAACCCTGTCCCTCTTCTGGTTTCTGTTGAAACTTGAAATGCTTTGAAAGCACCACCATATATTCAGCTTCAAATCTTCAGTGTTGAATGTGCTGAAAGAACCTCTAGTGGATTATTTATTAACAGATTTTACTGTTGAATCTAGATAGAGTCACTTCTCATGTTGTGGAAGTAGAAAACTCTTTTGAAGAGGGTAAGAAGCAGAAGACTTGGTGACACATGTATATTAAAAGAAGCAAATTCCTATTATTGTGCTGTTGGAAGATTTCTTCATTCTTATTCAGAAGATAGTTTACTCAGCTTTGCTTGGACTGCTAAAGATATCAGCACACAAGTGTAAGTCATTGAAATCTGAGTAAGTGCAGAACCAGTAGCATTCTGAGAACATTCAATATGGTTCTTTTCAAAAGCAACAGCAATGAGATGAGCTGGGAGAAAGTACCTTTGAATGTTTGCCAGTGAGTAAAAGAACATTTCAGCTAAAGAAAGATTGGGGCAAATTGCACTCCTATCTAGTAAAATAAGCAAATTACACTTTTATCTAGTAAAATAAAAGCTCATAGTGCCTGCAAGGAATAGTTAAGCCCATTCTAGAGGAACAGACTAATGCCTTTGTGCTCAGAATATGAAAGATTATTACACCCATACATATCCCAACCAATTAATACCTTTCTTATTACAATAAAACAGCAGAACTACAAGTTCAGATGTGTGACCTTTAAATTGTTGGTGGTGCATGTCTTAACAAAATCCTTTACAAATGGTCATGATCATTTTAGAGAGGCAGTTATACAGGATAGAAAGCTGTATACTTTCATTTCTGTTGATAAATATTTGTCAAAAAATTTGACAAAAGAGGGAAACACGTTGTTCTTTTCAACTCTAGAAACTGGAGGTTTTTTGTTGTTCTTTAAATTACATACATACTTTTATCTTACTTTTCAGTAGATTGCATATATTGCCTCAAGAATTTTTGGTCAAATATGGACTCAAAAAACACTGTTGATGATTTGCAAGAAAAAGTAAGTTTGAGCAAGGCTGCAGGTATAGAATTCAGCAGCTTCAATGCTATTTCTAATTCTTAGATAGTTTAGGGGAAAATAAATGAGGTATTGAATCACTTCTCTGCTGTCAAAGGTCTTTTAAAACTCTTGACTACACATTTACAGTAAACTCAGGTGGAAAATTCTATAAAAAAAAGTAATGTTCCAGGCAAAGAAAAGTGTTGCTGAAAGTTACATCTGAACGTGGACTATGGATTTCCCACTTCCAGTTTAGAAGAATAGTAGTGAAATTATGCTGCCCTTGAAGGAGGAAAATGTGGGATTCAGAGGTTCTAGAAGACTGTTTTCTCAAAAGGTGGTTCTGATTCCAAAAAACATTCAGGCTACCATAATTTATGTTGTTGGCAAGAGCTGGAATCATGACACCTGCAATAAGAAAGGTCTCTATATGATGGTGGGTTGTGTTTCATAAATCACGATGTTTGCCAGCTGCCTGTCAGAGGAGAAAATCCTGCAGATAAATTTAGATCCACACAAGTAGTTCCTGGATTGTGGGGCTTGTGGATCATACCTTCTGATCCATCTTCAACACCTTGCCAATATTATAGCCTGCTAGTGCTCTTCTCTTGGGAAAGTATATCTTTATGGCTTTGACAGGGAAGGTTCAGAAGTCTACTTTTTAATGAAGAAAGTGCAGCAGTAAAGTGCCAATCCAGTTCATTCTTGTATGAATTTATTATATCATATTAAAAGGAATGGCTGCTAATGTTTTCAAAATGGTGTCTGTCTACTTAGGTGCTTTAAATTGAGATGCATGACTAAAATTAATATGCCTTTCAGGAGAACTTGGCAAATCAGTTCTCAACTGAAAGTTTCCACCAGGTACTGGGTCTGGCTGAGATAGTGTTAACTTTTGTTGTAGCAACCTGGATGATTTGTGACTAAAATAGCCTCGATAACACACTGGTGTTTTGGCTGTTGCTTGAGCAGTGTCAAGGCTTTCTCTTTTAGTTAGTTTACCCCACCAGAGAGTAGGCTGTGGATGGGCAGGTGATTGGGAGGGAACACAGCTTGGACAGCTGACCTGAGCTGGCCAAAGGATTAGATACAACAGACCATATAACATCATGTTTAGCAATTAGAGAAAGAATAAAGATTTTGGCTTCTGAGGCAAATCTTTGTGTGGAGACTGGTTAGGCATCAGTCTACATGTGAAAAGTGACAAGTGATTTCCTTCACTTTGCTGTTCGGTGGGTGTTTTGTTTGGGTTTTTTTGTTTGTTTGGTGGGGGTTTTTTGTTTGTTTTCTTTTTTTTCTTTCACATATTAAGCTGTCTTTATCTTGATGTACAATTTTCTTGCTTTTGTTCTTCCTGTTTTTTCCCCAACCCTGCTGGAGTGGGTGGGGATGAGCAGCTGCATAAGTGCTTGGATGTTGGAGCGGGACAGCCCACCACACTCACTTACTTTCCCACTAGATTGAGAAGGTTGTGGTCAATTATATTTATAGCCTATCCAATCACGAAAATGCTCGATCAGCAGCTGTTGATGAAATCACCTCTACTCAGGCAATGAGTAAGGCAGTTAAGGGTTGTTCCCCTGTTTGAATCATAGAATATCCTGTGTCGGAAGGGACCCACAAGGATCAGTGAGTCCAACTCCTGGCCCTGCACAGGAGAGTCCCAAGAATCATATCATGTGCCTGAGAGCACTGTGCAAATGCTTCTTGAACTCAGGCAGGCTTGGTGCTCTGACCACTTCCCCTGTTCCAGTGCTCAACCATCCTCTGGGTAAAAAACCCCTTTTTCCTGATACCTAACATAAACCTGTCCTGCCTCAGCTTTTCATACGGAGTTTGTTTTCTCAAGTCCTGTAACTGGCCATGCGAGTGAAGAGATCAGTGCCTGCCTCTCCACTTTCCCTCATGAGGAAGCTGTAGGCTGCAATTAAAAGAGAACTCTGTAAGGGCTTGGGTGTGAAGGATGATGCAGTTGGTTTNCCTCAGTCTCTTCTGCAGGCTGAACAAGCCAAGTTTCTCATGCAGCTTCTCCTCTAGACTACATTCCGTGTTCATAGCCCTCCTCTGGATGTTCTCTAATGATTCTTGTGTGCCCAAAACTGCACACAGTACTCAAGGTGAGACCTCACTAATGCAGAGTAGAGCAGGACAATCACCTCCCTCAATCGGCTTGCAATGATGTGCCTAATGACTCATAATCGTCTTGCTGTTGACCAGGACCCCGGGGTCCCTTTCTGCAGCACTGCTTTCCAGCATCTCATTCCCCAGTCTGTACAAACATCCAGGGTTGTCATGTCCCGGGTGTAGAATCCAGCACTTGTTAAACCTCGTGTGGTTGGTGAATGTCTGTCTCTCACATTTTTCTAGCTCTCTCTGCAGGGCCTCTCTGCCTTTGAGGGAGTCACCAGCTCCTCCCAATTTAGTATCTTCTGCAAAATTATTTGGTATTCCTTCAAGTCCTGCATTCAAATAATTTATGAAGATGTTGAAGAGAACTGGTGCTAAAATAGAACTCTGTAAGGGCTTGGGTGTAAAGGATGATGCAGTTGGTTTCAGTAGAGTGCTATGCATCATCTTCTATCTACCCACTCAGCATGAATTATTGCCACTGTTATTGCCACCTCTAGTACAGGGGAGAGACTTATCTGTGGTAATGCACTGTCCTAGAATTTTCTTTTCTGAGGAGCTAAAAGTTTTACTTGCACTTGGCTCATGCTGTTCAGTACTTGCAATTGGTTGTAGTCAACTTTAGTAGTCCTTTAATAAAGATTCAAAATAAAGATTAATGTGTTACATAAAATAAGAATCCTATTATAGAGACACTTTTTAGAGACATAGTAAATGAAGAGTTAATTCTGGTTTTAACAATTTAAAGCATTAAAGTTGTTGCTGACAGTTTTGGTATGTCCATGTAGTTTAATGTAGTAGCCAAAGTCCCAGAAAAACAATTAATTAAATCAAGATTTTACCCGATGCGTATAGCTGTGTACTTGCTTTTCAGTAAACACATATAATGTAGGAATCCAAGGCATGTACAAATTTCATAGTATCCTCAGTATATGTTGATCTTATTAACCTCTTAAAGAGCTAAGAATTTAACCTGATGTGTTGCTTAAAAGTACCAATAAACCATTAGTATTGGTTTCCAATAATGTTATATTTTTAGAAATTATATGGATGAAATGCAAGTATTTTGCTGTTTAATAAAATGAATCTAAAATAAAAAAAAATTATTGATTATATCACATGGAGTAGAATGTATCAATTACATTTTATTACATAAGAGTACTTATAAGTTACTAAATATAAATATTTAAGCATAACTGTATAAATACATAAATTATTAAATTAAATAAGATGTGGTTGTAAGTTTACATAAGATGACATCGCTGCTTCAGTGTTAAAACTTTCATACAGTAAACTGGATCTATCCCTAAAACCAAAACCCTTTGAATAATTTTTATTGACGAAAAGAAGAGGTTTATTCTCCTTATGTAACTAATTTGCTTAATGAGCAGCGGACATTATTTTTAAATTATAAGATGCAAAAAATTTTTCCTAAACTAAGGATATATTTATTTGAGAATGAACCTGATAGTTCACTGTCTTGAAATATAAAAGCTTTCGTCCTTCTTGCTCCAGCTGGATGCATTAATAATACATCCAGTTACCAGTGTTTTATTCTGCTAATCTAGGGCTTTCATTAACAAAAGAACATTAATGTTAACAATTTATAGGGGGTTTGCTTTAACATGGACCTAAAAATTAGGAATACTGTTTTACTTAATTTGTTGGAAGAGAACTGGAATACTAGTTGGTGAAGCTTGTTTCAAAGATTTCTCTTCAAAGAAAAAAAGGAATTCAGCCCAATTCAAGATATATGAAGTACCTGTTGTAGCTGGTAGATTTACTTTGAGAATTTTCAGACTCAAATCTTAGTTTGTCCTGCTGTATATAAAGCATACCCTGATGTGGTACCCAAAAGGAAAAAGAAAAAAAAAGGTAGCAAATTTACAGCTTTTGGAAGCATTTTTCATCCCTTCATAAGAGAGTTCCATTAATGGTTCAACCAATGGTTTCTAAATCTGAAGACAAATTATTTTCTTACGGTTCAAACTGTTCTCAAACTATATTTTCTTTTACATTTTTCTCTCTTTTTATTTATTTGTTTACTTATTTTATTTACAGTGTGAGAAAGCTTTTGTAAATCATTTGTTGCTGAGCACAGTAAGCACAAAGTATTGTACTGCATCAAAATATGGCATGTATTACAGTGTGGATGTAACTAAAGCAAGCAAACCTTATGCTGTGAATGCAGGGAAGGCACCAGGATGTTTTTACAAGAGTTTTGCAGATCTGAATAATAAAGATATAGGACACTGAGTAAATAATCTTCCATCTGTCCTAAGGTGAAATGTATCCACAGAGAAAACAAAAAGCTAAGAAAGCTGTCTTTCATTGCTTTTTGTTTTGAGATTATTCCTCCTGTAAACGTCTTCATTGTACCAAAGCATCTCTGGATTCACTATGCTTGTACAGACCTTGCTAGCTCTGGTTAAGTGTGGGTTTTTTGCCTGGCATACAGCAAGCATGTGGGCAACAGGGAATGCATGAGGAAACAAGGAAAGAAAAAAGAGAAAATCCCTTGCCATGGGAGGAAATCATTTGCTCATGGCATACTGTTTCTGAAGAGGCTTGTGGTCAGTGATGGCATGATGGACTTTTGGTTGAGTGATCTTACTTTATGAAGGAAGATAAAAAGGGAAGGAATGCCATACTGGAATGTATAATCACCATGCTTGAGGATAGCTTTTCCAAACATAAAGTTATGTAGACACAGAGTCTAGACAGCTGAAATACTTTAAAAAGTCATTGCAAAAATAACACATTTTACAAATTAGGAGTGAAAAAAAATTCATTGAAAACAGTAAAAAATAACGTTGCTTGAGTACCTTCCAAATTGCTTTTTCATCTTGTTCAAAGGAAAACTCATTTTTATAGGGTTCTACTATATGTATACTATATATTACATGTTTTGTTTTGAAACTACTATACGTCAGTTAAAGTTTGGTTAGTGCTAAATTATTCATTCTTTTCAGTTGAAACTACGTTTAATGATTACGGTAATGTAATTTTAAAAAATTCTGCCACTTGATTTTAGCCCTCTTTTCTTTATCATTTTTTTATGTGAAAGGTAAGTATCATGTAGGAAACTTGTAAAAAACTACCTATTGTGATTCTCTGTGTTACTGAAATATACGATAGAATACCATTCATCAAGGTATAATAATTTTAATGCAAATAGAATTTATAATTCTAAAGCTGAAGAAATATGTTCTCATGTAGATATAAAAAAGCTATCTTTTTATGTGATTTTGAGATATGCTTTTAAAATGGGAATGTATTTCATTTGTAGATGTTATTTTATTTCATTTTGTTTTGAGGGAGTGAAGATCATGTATAGGCAGAAGGGCAAGTTCTCGAATGGTTGGGAGTACTGTTTCTTGATGGCTGAGTTTTACTCTATTATTCTCACTTTTCTTAAACATGTTCCACAAATATTTTTATTACCTGTCATATTTATTGCATTTTTTTCTACATTGACTATGTTTTAAAGGTATTGAAATACAGAACAGACCAACAAATAACATTGAATCTGAGACAACTGCTTGTTGGTTGGTCTGTTAGTTTGTTGGAGTTTTTTTGTAATTCCTTTTCCTAAGTATGAAGTATATTATGTCAGTATATATAAGTATGAAGTATATTGTATCAGTTATTTTTTGTGGGCTCATGTTCATGCACTCCATTGCAGGTCAGTTCCTCCTTGAAGAATCCCGCCTGAGAGAAGCAGCTGAAATGGCAAAAAAAGCAGCTGAACTTGATAATATGGAATTTGATGTTGTTTTCAATGCAGCTCATATGCTCAGGTTAGTGCTTTTACATCTACCTTGCTTGATTTTCCTCTCTTATTTTGGAGGAAAAAAAGTCTTTACAGCCTTTTCTTATGCTGGATTCTTTTTAAAGCCCAGCAACTCTTTGAATAATTCAGTATTGCTAGTAAGATACAGAGAACTGAATTAAACTGTTGCAGGATTTTGCACTTTCCATTTCTAATTTACTGTGTATTATCTCATAATTTCTTACCTTCAGAGCCTCTGTTGTTCACAATCACATAATCCATTTTGCTTGCATACAAGAACAAGTGTGTCTTTTGTGAAGACCCTTCTGCAGGATTTCCTTTCACCTGATTTTAAAACATGTAGTGTGCATAGCAACTGAAAAGATGAGATCATATTTCTGATCTAGATGTATATAGAGGATTTAGAAAATTTCTGTTAATATGAGTAGGGAACACTACAATAATTACAAATCTAAGTATTCCCAGGCTAATAACGACTTTGAGAGTCATAGGAAAACTTAGTGATATTCTCGGAATCTGTGATTTAAAATGTAATCTTATATTTAATTCTATTCTACCTGAATAGAATAAAATTTTATACTTCTTTTTTAGCTTTACAAGCTGTCAGACTTGGTTATTCAGTAACATTAAGCTTCTGTCTGTGAATTTAACATTATCATTAAACTCACATTTCTGTAATAGGTATCCTCCGTGCTTATTTCTAGAATAACTATCCAATTATTGTCTATTGTCCGCTTAACAGCCATAAGGAAGCTTGATTTCATTTAGATGATATCTAAGCATAGAAAATACATTTCATTAGCACAAAACAGTTCTTGAGATAATTTCTCTGATGAAGATATGTCACTAGGTTGTTATACTTTTAACATTTTAAATATGAAATGAAAGAAAAGGAAGATGGTATAAAAGAGAAGGTAGAATCAGCTTCAGGCAAGTGACACAGGTTTCAGAATTACAGTTTCTACGGCACGATTTTGAAATATGCCCCAAAACACCTTTTGAAAAGTAACCCTTACAGCTTGTAGACTACAAAGGAAACCAAGACAAATAGTTCACTGGGAAACAGTTTTTTGACCTAACACAGGTGTATGAGCTATTTTAGGGATCCTTGCCTTCCCCCTTACTCTTTTGTAAATTTTATCTCTCAAGGTAGAATTCAGTAATTAGAAACATTTAGATTAATGTTACAAATTGACAGAAAGAAGCATAGCAAGTTAGGCATGACAGCTGAATTCAGAAGGATATAGAGGGTGTCAGATTCCTGATTTCAGTGAGTGTGTTGTGCAAGATGGTTTAGTGTTGTGATTGTGTGTATCATAAACTGTGGTGTTGTAGATTGATACTATTTTGAAAATAGGTTTAATAACTCTCTCACTTTCTCTGTGAGAACTGAGTAAAGCATCCCAAGTCTTGAAGGCACATGTATTTACATCTGGATATGAGTATTTTTTTCACTTTTAAAGTAACAGCTATACTGCTGTACTGTACATCAGCCAGGGTTAGCCTACTTGATCTGATTGGGAGTAGACTGGTTTTGGGACACCTTGACCAGCACTGAGCTCAGTGATTCTAAGATGCATTCTCTGTTTTTACTGTAAGCAAAAAACCAGAACATTTAGAAACAAAGAAAACCCACCAAATCAAAACCCTTTAAAAAAAAAAGGACCTGTTTTAGTTTAACTAAAATCCATTGTGCTGCTTTGGGATACCCAGCTGGTCTAATTTTTCACTTAAATGCTCAGCTCTCTTTGTGGAAGACCGTAATGTCTTCCTAATATGCTCTGGGAGTCTAAAGTGGTGTGGAGGATTTAGAAAAAGTCAGGGTGGCAAAGTTAAATTCAGTGCTGCCAAGTATTTGCTTAAAAACCCCATGTGTTAGCATCTGACTGATTTTTGCTAAAAGGTTAGGATTCTGTTTTCTATCTCTGTTCACTGCTCTACTTAGCAATTGATTCAAATATATTGCTTCCATAATACTTGTTGGACAAGGGCAATGTGTATTCATTTATTAGAACAGAGCAGCTACAAATCCATCATGAGTCTGCAGGACTTCAGAAGCAGCTGATTTTCAGGATCTTTAGAACAATGGAGAGCTGAGGTAATTCCATGAGGAAAGTAGGTACCAAGACACAAAAGAGGAAGGAAAGAAGGGAGTAAACCAACTGGCATAGAATGACACAGCTAGGAACTGTGAATGCTAAATGCAGTCATAAATGAAAGGCTGAAATAGTTTCATGTAGGTGATCAACTGCTCTTTAGGTACTCTAGAGAGCTATAAAAACTGACTGGTAAGTGAGTAAGAATTTTGAATGAACTGCACAGCTGTGAGGTAGAAAATACATTATAGAAGGTCACAGAGCATGAAAATGAATTGACTCTGGTGAACGAGACAGAATAAATTTTAAAGATGTGTTGGGGACTAAGAGAAAGAAATTGCTATTAATGTGGATGATGCAAGGTTTCCAAAATGGCTGCAAGATAATCACAGCAGATTAGATTTTTTTATAGATTGTAATTATTTTTCTTTCAGACCAAATATTCCACCCAGTGATGTATTTTTGTATTAGGAAGGAATCATCTTCCCCTCCTCTCTCACTAGTGTTTCCACCATGAGCCAGAGGACTCAGAAACATGAAGACATTTCTTTGGAGTCCCAGGCAACTTCTTTCAAATTTGGTTTACAGCTGTTTTGGATGCAAACTGATCACAGTATTCCTTCAAAGTTCAATTTATTTTTCTACTCTACTGCTAAAATATTTTTCTTTTTTGGTTTTTTTAAATCCCCTTACTCTCCGAGAAAAAAACAAATGAAATTAAAATACAACCTAAATAAAAATTTCGAACTTCTGAAAATTTTGAACTGGAATGCTGGAAGTTAATCTTCTTTTTCTTACATTTGTTACAGAATTGTTAACTGGGTCCGAATGCAGTAAGTGTATTTATAGATAGCTTGTTCTCAGTTTAGCAGCCACAAGAAGAACTTTAGCTCCTCAGGTCAGATATTCCAACATTCCTTACTTCCTGTCTTTGTGATTGACTCTGAAATCAAAAAATTAACAACTGAGATAGTTCTGTTTGCATTACTGAGAGACATCTCTGCTCCTAATTACACATAGGTTTTTCTTTTCCCCTAAATGACTTCTGTAGCATCCTGATAATACAATGCGAGATGAATCAAGTGATCTGTAAGAAGGTTGAGATGTGGGATGAATGTAATTCACTTCTTTGCAACAGTCTGGTAATTTTTAACTTGCATAATACTTGCCCATAAAATTTATTTTCTCAACAAATGTGTTTTCCAGACAGTTTTCTTCAAGGGTCAGGCAGCTCTCGGGGTGGTTCTTAAAACAGTATCCAGTCATGTGTTCTACTTTTGTGCTATTTGCAGTGCTCTTGCTTACAGGAATTTGAAGTCTTTCAGGAAAGCTAGATACATTTTAATGAAATGCAGTGAAGAATGTGTTCATAGTGCCATACGGTGGCTGCAGCTTCAGTGACTAAGTCATGTATTAACAAGTGCTAAGTTTCACTTTTTAGTTGTATACTAGGTGAGCTGCCATGAGATTTCCTTGGTCTAGGGAATGATTATTTTTAGAATGAGGGATGGCAGTGTGGTGACACCACTGTACTAATTAGAAACAGGAAAAGAGCTTCTCATTGTCATCACATGAAAACAAACTTCAGAAGAAGACCTGTTTGCTTAAAAGCACATTTTGTAGAAATAATTAGTTTTTTCATGCTTCTGTAACTGGGTTATTCTGGGAAACTCTCATGTTTATGGGCTCTTTGAAAGCAGAAGTCTAAATTAGAGCAATACTGCAGGACATGGTCTTCATTTCTCAGTGAATTTCTGTAAAAGTATTTTGACTCTCCAGAATACACTGATCAAACGTGGAGTGTAATTGCTGACACAGTCTCATAGGCACGACTCCACCCTCTGTTATTGTCTGAACGGATAATATTCATTCTTTAATTACTGTGTATGTGCTGAATTACATATATGCATGTATGATGAAGCATACTGTCTATATACACTTTTTAAACAAAATATGAGGATTAACAGTTAGAGGTATAAAACCTTGTTATGATTTTCTTGTTACACAAAAAAGTTCATTTAGAATGTCAAGTATCAACAAGTATCTTTGTAGCTGGGCCAACATCCATGATTCCACTGTAAAGATAATAAACAGTCTGAAGCCTTGTACCCAGCAATAGGCAGGTTAAAACTAAACCTTTCCCATTCGCATGTTTATGTATCTCAACCAGTCAGCACTGGTAGTGTTTTTTATCTTACAATATTTTTGCCAGTGGTCAACAAAAAGACAAAATGAGTGTAAACTGAATATAACTGGGTTTCAGGAGAATCTAAGTGATGTGTTGTCAACCACATTTACAAGGTGTCACTGTCAGTCAGCTGGAATAAATACAGGGAATTGGTTGGTCTGGAGGCTCAGGTTAAGAGATATGACAGAATAAAAAGAGCAAACA
This sequence comes from Scytalopus superciliaris, assembly GCA_013400415.1. NCBI lineage: Eukaryota > Metazoa > Chordata > Aves > Passeriformes > Rhinocryptidae > Scytalopus > Scytalopus superciliaris. Next base: position 468,904 of record VXBX01009292.1, on the reverse strand, counting down.
TTTTTGTCCCTTAAAATAAGATTGAATGCTAGTTGCTAATAGGGGAAATCATATGTGTTTTCAAGGTCAGTCCTCATGAAAATATTTAGAATAGAAGCTGAAATACAGCTCGTAACTATGAAAAAGATTCTGTCTTCTGAACTTCTCTTTGCTCCCTTACTTTTCTTTCTGTTTCATTATCAACATTTTATCTAATATTTTATAATATTGTGAATTACCTTACCTTTAGTAGTGTCCTTCCCTTACTTCACTGCTCAGTGGCATAGAGTTACTGCAATTTCCTACACCTTTGCCTTTAATTTTTCCCAAGGGAAAACCATTTCAGGGCTTAACATAATGAGCTTCTAGCTTAGATTTGCAGTGAAAATGGGAACCAGAATTCTGAAGCATCTTAAGTAAAGGAAGTGATGCTGACTGCCCCAGAGATGGAACTGGCATTTTCCTGACCAGATTGCTGTTTTGTCCATTCATCTCTATAAACTGTTTTTAATGGAGAACTATACATTCAAACTGATTTCAACTTAACAGTTATTGATTCATGTTTCAAGATGTACATGTGGGATAAAAGCAAGCCCTGTATTTCCACTGGGCTAAAAGGGGACAGGATTTTAATGTGTTTCACATTCACATGCCAACAACACTCTCTGGAGGTGAAGCATACCCTTTGTATTTGCCTCCTGGTTAAGGCACCTTATTTATTGTACATTATTTCACCATGTTCAGAAATGCTTTTTGTTCTGACAGTTTTGTGCAAACAGGGAAAAAAATAATAGCTCTGTAACATGTTTCATTTTACAGCACCTTGTTTAAATCCTTAAATTCATAAGTATGCGATTATTGTTTTTTTCAGTAATTTTAAGTGCTACTGATGCCCAGCAGGAGTGATTCAGAAGCAGGTTGAATTAATATTTTTAAATATTCAGTCATTTCTAACCACTGCAACCACTAAGTCAATGATACATGTGCAAAGTGAATTCAAACAGTTAACAGGTATAAACCAGATTCCACTTAGCAAATTGTTAGTCAGGAAGTGGTTTCAGCTTGCACAGAGTTACGTGAAAAATTTCAAAGGGATTATCCTTCTTCTCTTTCTCCTTCCAAGATCAATAGCTGTCAAAATGTATTGAGTTGGATTAATTGCCTATCATGTATTAAGTGGCTAGTGGGTGGATGGGAACATAAAATTAGACCACAATTTGATCACTGAATAACAAAGCATGTAAAGGCTCATGTAATGAACAAGGTAAATCTCTAGATACAAGTGCTCAATTGATTGAACTAGTAACTGTTCTCAAAAGCAGGAAAAGGGAAAAAAAACAATCAAAGAGCCAACCCTACTCAGTGTTATCCTTATTTTCTAATTTTTTGATTTTGTTTCACAAAAGCGCATCTGTAATATGTAATCACACAACAAGCACATATATGCTGAAGATCTCCTGTCCTAACTCTCCTATGAAAGGCTTAACTCTTCATACAAAAAAAGCAAGTAATTTTAGCAGAAGATATGTAGCCTGCCTGAAAGTCATGCTTGGTTGTTCTTACAGATTTAATATCTTTCTCATGACATGTGTGTAATCGATTGATATTCATTGGGCCACTAGACAAAATGCATAGTTGGAGGGAAATGAAGAAGATGGAGACAAAAGGAGAAGAGTTTGAGAGAAGAGATTAAAAGGGCCCATTGAGACAAAAATATGTTGGGATTTCTTTGGCAACAAATTGCATTTTCATTTGAAGACGTTAAACTAAAAACTCAGGTGAAGAAATAAAAATTAAACTACTAGGAGCATGTAGATGCTGTCTATATTAGTAAGGAGAAGAAAAAGTTGAGCTGACAGTGATTCAGGTACTCAGAAACTCATTTTATTCTCCTGGAATAGCAAATCTACGTTTAAATCCCCTCTCAGAATGATGTGAGTGAATGTTGAAATTGGAACTCCTTTCTGAATTAATTTCCTCTACCATGGAAACCTAGATTTCAGAAATCATTGTATTACCTGGCTTTTTCTCCTTTTTTTACTGGAACGACAATGGTTTTGGGGAAACACAAAGTGAGAAACTGCATTATTCTATAGTCTGCACTTTCAGAATTTAAAGTGTGTCTGAGTACAAAAAATGAGCCAGATTTTCTCCTGGTAAAGACTAGTATGTCTCTGTTTTTGCCTGAGATGAATGTTCAGCCTTCTGTATTTCTTTTCAATGCATACTAATATAATTTCAGAACTAAAAAGAAAATGAGGTAGGAAAAGAGGATTTGTAGTAATGGGCATTCTGAACTACTAAAAAACTGTTAGATTCACTTATTTTGTGCAATTGTTAGGGTAATATCCTTAAACAGAAAGGCAGTTGCAGTGTTTTTAGCTATACTTCTTTAGGTACAGTTTCTTTTTTAACAAAAGGAAAATGAGGTGTAACTATGTTGTTTTTTTCCCCTGATAGACAAGCCAGTCTTAATGAAGAAGCTGAGAAGTATTACGAAATGGCAGCAGGATTAAGGCCTAATGTAAGTACCTTCTTAATAATATCTGTCACTTAAGTTGATGAACATGCTATAGTACTGAACGCTTTTTGTCAAGGAGAACTTCTTGCTGGAGCATTTGATCTCTTGGCCTGTACTGTATATATTCTCTTAATGGTTAATTATTGGGTAATCAGATGAAGCTGTTCATTTGTCAAACCAATCACTGTAGTTTCAAGCTGCCTCAGTGAAGTGGTCTAGTAATAAGTCTTACTTGGCTAATATACTTGGAAAAGACTTATAGATTAAGGTTAATTTATCTACATTTAAATGTGTCAAGTTCAGAAAACCTTTCCCGTTCCATCTATTTTCACTAGTAAAAGAGAGTGAAAGGCTCTGTCATCCACTGTTTAAGGCATTTTAAATAATACATTTATGCCTTTTCCTCTGTCTTGAACTTCTGGCAAACATTGTTCAACAGACTTAAAGATAATTTTGCCTCAGAGATATTTATCTCTGAGGAAGTTGTATATTGGCAAAGAAATTCTTTGAAGGAGAAATATGTAGGAGTGACAGATGCTTTTAAAAAGGGAAGCTCATTTCTAATTTTATTGCATAAGGAACATAAGAAATAAAATATTTTTTACTTACCATTTTTTTGCTCAATCTTATTTTTTTTTTCAATTACCTTCGCACTTTTGGGAAAAAAAGTCATGAATATAAATGAGGCAGAATTTATTTTAAATACATAACACTTTGTTTATACAATACATGAAATCTAGGAAAATTCCTGTCACAGAAGTCTATAGCACCAAATAGTAAATTCAAAAATTTAAAAAAAACGAAAAACCAAGTAAAAAAAAATAAAAAATACAGACATAAAAGGGTTTCAGACCTAAAAATCAGAAGCAACACCAGCTAAGACTCAAAACAAATGCTAACAAAATATAATCCAAAAAACCCTCAATTAACTTACTCATATGAAATTATAGATTTTTCACACCATCTCTTTAAAACTCAAAAAACTATCTATTACATTAATTCATACTTAGTGAAATAACAGTACGGACTTTGTGATTCCTTATGCTTTCAGATGCAAGACTTTTTATGTTGTTTTTGGGGTTTTTTTTGAGAAGATACCTTAATGTTGAAAGGATTCCCTCAGTTGTCTGCAGATTGGTACAATTTCTTGTCTCTTTTCTGTGGTTAATTGTGTGCTCAAAATGTTTCTCAGAAACATGTTTATTGTACAAACCATCTATGAATATGATTATATGTGTGAGGTTTTTCAGGGAGCTCTGGAAGTAACTGATGGCTAGCTCATAGCAATGGGACTGTAATGGTTAGCTATTTATAATTATTAGTGACAAGTTTTACATGTTAATACCAATGTAGCCTTTTCGAAGGATAAGATTATGAGAACGATTGTAGAAACTTTCTTTTAACTTTGATTAGGATAAGTAAAAATCTAATAGGTACTGGTGTTCAGCTTATTTTAAGAGGTAATTCCACTTTCGTGTTCAAGATCATAGTTTAACTTTCTAGCTAACTGTGGTATGCATATAATTTATGACTTTTAAAAAATATTTTATTGATGCAGAACGAGAAAGTTGTGTCTGTTTTCACTGCCAGCATCAACTGTCTGATGATTTACAAGGGCATTTCTCAAAAATGTAAATAACACCAGAAATAGTCATATGTATATTTCTTATTATTGAATCTCAAATTTACCGTCATAGTTTCAGATTGGGAGAAAAAGAAGCCCCTTGAGGAGGCGTACTTGGTAATAAGCAATATAATGCATACATGGTAAGACAGAAGCTTCTGGTCTTTCCAGAAGAATATGGAATGCAAATTACTGAAGTACCATGTACTTCATGGCTCTATCTGTACTGATAAATTAAATGTGCCCAGGACTATTCTCTAGTGTTGATTGAACCGGCTGCTTAGAGTGTGTCCAGGTACTGTCTGAGAGACTGCAGTGGCCCAGTCCAGAGCTTGAAAATGCCCACAGTTTAATTTGTCGTTTTGGATGTAGCCTATGTATCCTCTCTCTGTCTTATGATGAAAGTTCAGCAAGGTTATGTGAGTCAAGATGCTAAAGAAATATTCTTAACTGAAACATAGTGCTAAAGGATTTTCATTTAATGTTTTTGTATCCATCACTAATGATCTAGAAACACTGTTTTACAGAAAATTCAAATCAGTAGATGTAATGTTTTGATGTAATACACAGATGCATACAATTCAATGTACATATACACATATCTATATGTATATTTGTGTGCACCTGTTTAATGTTAGCTGCTCAGAGGTCTGTTCCCAGGTTCCCTCTTGGTGAGAATACTGTGGCAGCATCAAGATCTCGTTCTCTGCAGTGGATCAGCCTTGTTACTAGTATAATTAAGTGCTCAAAGCATCTGTATGACAAGAATCTTCCCTCTTCTGGTGCTTGAGACAGTATCTTTTGATATTAGTGAATTATTAATCAGCATCCCATGGCTCTCTGATGTTTTTTTTTCAGTATGATTTTTTTCCATTTGGTTCCCCAATCACTCCTTAAGATCCCAGGTTGAAGATCCATTTCTTTGTAATCATCTTTCTTTCACTGCGCCAGGACAACTAAACTATCAGTTACTCTTTAGAATTAGACCCATGCCTGGCTCCTGAGAGATCTCCAGCTAGCACAGTCTGAAATAAAGCTCAGATTTTCACTCTCTTACATCCATTTCTTTACAAATACAGCATATTGTATAATTTCTCTAATATCACCACTATAAAATACATTCCTTAGCAGCAATAACAGATGTTAGTAACACTAGAAAGTGAATCTTTTACTGATTGTTAGTGAGCTTTCATGACACAGTTTTGTTTTCAGCAGTCTCTCTGTTTTCCTTTTGCATCTCTTTTTCTGGTTTCTCAACCATTCCTGTTGCTTTTGGAATGAAGCAATACTTGATACACAGTGCTTCCTCACCTGCTCCCTAATGTGTAAGCCCTTTGGATCCAGAAGCTGCTCTGCTGAGCTTTACTACACCCTTGTTCAGTTTAAATGGCCATCTGAGTTCTGACTTTCAGAGACACTTAATTGGCTATTTAAGCTTTTAGGAGGCTAAAAACATCACCAGAAGCACAGTAATCAGTTACAGAAAATGTAAGTTCTCTGAAACATGCAAGCTGTTGTTTTTAAGATTATTTTTTGGAATATTGGAGGTGCTTCATTCATCATTGAACTAATTCTGAGGGGTCTGAAAATACAATTTATTTTTCCATTACAAGCTTTATTAAAATGAATAAAGTATTTGCAAGAAAAAATATACTTAGTAAAGGAACAACTGAACACAGCAGATGTTAAAACATATATCCACACCTCAAATGCCATATTCTCTTTTGGACAAACATTCTTTCTGCAGAGTGTAAAAGAATTAAAACATTTTGGTACAACAGCAGCACCAGCTGAAAAGGAGCTTGGATTCAAATTAAAATCAAGTCTGGCTGTATTATTGTTAGATATATAGATCTAGCTGTTCTCTTAATAATGTTCATGATTGCCCTTATTTGCAGTAGATGTGTATTTATCCTCTATGAAAGTAATTTCCAGGCAAATTTCAGAAGAGCATTCTTTTCTGTAAAACACACTGCAGCTATGGAGATGGGAATAATTTGTCTTTAACTTCACTGAAAAAGCAATCATTCTCAAGGTTATGTCTATTTATTTCCAAATAGGCTTCACAGAATTGACTTCCCCTGGACAACCGGGGCAGGGAGGAGAGAGGAATCCAGAAAGCAGTTCAGAAAATAAATCTACTTTTATTCACTATGAATAGTTGTTACAGGACTCTCTTTTCTGACTCTCTTTTCTTCCTTCAACTCTGTAGGTAACCTACAGAGATTAGCCTCCTTAGCCCCTTGATGTTTATGAATGCTTTCCAAAAAATGTGTTGTTGCATTGTGTCTTGTGCTATGATCAAAACAAAATCATTTTATAGCCTTCTCAGTGAGAAACACATATGTGTTTGTTCTAGCAGTGTTGGCTTCAGTGTACATTAATCACATTAATCTAATTTTAACAAATTCAGTTGCGTGAAGAAATGAAAGTTTCTCAGACATTTATACAGTAATTATTCTGAGTGGGAGTACGGCTAAAGAAAATCTGTATTTAGAGATGATTTCTAGGTGCCCTACATATTGTAATGTTCACAAACCAGGACATTGTTTTAACAAGTTGTTAGGCACTCTAAAATGTGAGCTTTAAGCTTGCTTTGTTGTGGAAAAATCAGTCATCCAGAAACTCTCTTTAAGTTGGCATTCTTTAAAGAATGTGAGATATTGACTTAAACTTCAGCTTTTATTCAACTTCTAAGACATCATTTGTGTAATAGAGCTGCATTTCTAACTTTTTAACTCTGAACCTGAATCAGACAGTCTGTAAAATGCTGCTCTAGAACCCTCACATATGGCCAATGGCTTTTGAGAAGAAAGGGCACTTTGAAGTGTGACCTCAAGAGTATTAAATGAAAGAGAGCTCACCAGAGCCTTAAGACTTTGAGCCACCACCTTGAGATGATTGGCTTAGAAGCATTCCTCAAGGAGGTGCCATGACCTGCAAGTCACTACCAGCCCAACCACATATTAGTGCTGCTTGCAATCTGGAGCTCATGACAGCTTTAAGCCCCATGTCATTGGCACATTGTCAGAAACAGCTGTTTCTACTCCACCACTTCAAAAGGGCTTGATTAAATATCTTACTGTAACAACATACATAAAGACACACACAGAGAATGAGGGGGAAAGGAGAAATGTACCTATAAGCAAAATAAACACAATTTCCACTAGATGGTTTAATCATGATGTGGGGGACTAAACCCTTTCTTGACTTGAAGGGTTTATGTAATCAGTTAACACAATATCATATTAAAAAGCAGTTCTACAAATGCTTCTTTTATTTTTTTCCCCCAGTGCTTGCTGCAGTACAGATTTCATGTCAAGGGCTCCAGGCTTGCAGTAAGCTCTACCTCAAGCTATCTAACTGGTGAAAGAAGAATTCTAGTGATCTCCACATAATTGACTAATTCTATAGCCACCTTAGAGATAACATGCTTTCAGTGTCTTCTTATGGAAAATGTTCATAATATATGGGCTTACTCGTGTCAGGACTTCTGAAAATGAATATACTTCCATAGATCTTTAAAAAATAAAGGAAATACCGGGTTTTGTCTTGAAACATCTGTAATGAATATCTGCTTTATTATATTTTTTCCTTAGATGTTTCCATGCCAAACTTTCCTATTTAATTTTCTTGTGAGCATTCAGTAACTGTCTCATGTAGATTTACTAGGCTTGGAGTAATTGTGAGGGAAACAGCTTTAATGCATTTTGCCACCTTTGTTAAGGGCATGTCTTATTGCCAGGGAGAATTTTCACAAATTTTTAAAGGGCTTCTGCTGTGTTAATTCTGCTGCTGCTGGCAGTAGTGAATGGGTTAACAGTGATTCTGATATTGTCTGCAGCTGATTCTTCATTGGCATAAAAACTGGCACTGTTCAGCACTACCCTGGATCCAGTGTCATCCTCACACTGCTCCAGAGATACAGCAGATCCCTCACCAGTAATGAATCTACCACTCCTGCAACTCTTCTGAGCAGCTCTACGTAGTCCCTGTTACATGAGCACAACTTGAGTGCCTTGACATCATACTCCTGCTTTCTGGAGCATAGTACAGATAAAGCTGACATAGTTCTCTGGAGAAACAGTGCATATATGGTTTTTACACCATGTATTACTGCAAATAAAGCACAGCAATTTCCAGTTGAGAATCCTTGTTTTAAAATGTTCTTCTGTCTGTGTACTTGTCTATTCAAAATAATGAGCCTATGACAGTATTTTATTTACTACTGCCATGGAATGGCCACAGAGCTGTATTTTAAGGTAGTTAGCATCCAGTAGATTCAGTTGTTCAATTGGCTGCCTTTGAAAATAGAAAAGTGGGCCTTGTGGGGCAGAAGGAGCTTCTGCTGACAGCCTGTTGGCCCTTTGAGATGCTCCCAGCTTCTCCTACCCTGTGTCAGGGCTGCACAGCTTCCTGCTACCAGCACCAGTTGTTGCTAAGCCTCACATTGTTTAAGGCTTCCTCTCAAGTGTGCCAAGCTTTCCACCTCAATAATATGAATGGCTGTGGATTCCTTCCAGCCCAGCAGCACTCTTGGCCCCCTGAAAATGCTTCCTTTCTTTTCTTCTGGTGAAGGTGTGAGGAATAAGGCTGCTTCCCAGGATCCAGTTCTTCCTCTCTTCCTGCTAAAGACTGAAGCAATTGTTATAGAGCATGCAGGACTTTTAGGAACTAAAAAGGGTACTGTGGCTTCCTGTTGAGAAGATGGGCATGACTGATGCGAAGTCCAGATGGCATGGTTTTAATAGTTTGACTTCAGACAGATACAGGGGTGGGAGACTTAGGCATGGATGAGCTCCACTGGGAGAGAAGATAATGGAACACCCTTATTGAAAAGGGGACATCACTCTCTCATCTCAAAAGAATAAGAGAGCACTTTCTTGGTTACTGTAATTTGGTTAGACTTTACCCATTGAAACGCCATAAAAAAATGACTCTGATAATTGATGTCAGAATAGCTGTGACATTTTTCAGCGTGTGTAGCAGAAGGGTGATGTACCCTAAAGGTTGTACAGAATGGAGAAATTCAAGAAAATTAACTGAATGCAAGCTTCTCTTTTCTTCAAGTAGAAAGCATCTTCAACGTTTACACAGAAATAGGAACACTTCTCCATGTAAAGAGTTTATTCATGTACAAACTCTCTCATCCCCTTCTGAGCTGGGAAGCTCTTTTGAGTCTAATTTGTGCCTGAGCTCAATTTTCTTTTGTTGTTATCTTGCTTCACCTCTTTCAGATCCTTCTCTGGGGCTAAGACCAAGGCAGATACATTATTTCTGTCCAGCTATTTGGGGAAAAAAACAGTGTTTATTGTTTTGAACAAAAAATTATCTTTCTATATTTGCAATTACATTTGTTCNTCAGCTTCAAGACAGTCTTGTGTTCTGAATCTTAAAGTATTCCTAATTCAGCAGAGATTAGTGCCTCCTACTTTAAAAAAAAAGAACAGACAAAACAAATAAAAAGCCTTATGTAGTGTTTTTCATCCCTGTGATCTCCATCAGGGGACAAAGAAAGAATACAGGCTATTGGAATGCGGATATTTACCTGTGATACTGAAGCACAATATCAGGATGAGTTGTATAATTTGAAAATCAGTTTATTCAGTTGTGGAAAACACTGGATTTTTGGGGGGAGATACATGAGAATATTTATAGCCTTACTTCAGAAAACTCCTTTTTTTCTTGTCCTGCATTGTAGCAGCTCTGTAAAAGCAAAGATTGAATGTGCTTTGTGACAATTATGAAGTACTTAAACCTAGTTCTCGATATTGTGATCCATCTTTGTATAAGATGTGGAGGAGAAAGCTGGAAATCATGTCATTACAGTTCTCACCTTCAGTTTTGTGAGAGTTAAATTATGGGGAGTTCATTTGTACTCTTCTGATTATACAAGCAGTTAAACATGCAAATATCTGAGATCGATTGGCTCACTGAGAGAAATTTGTGAGCTTTGGAATTGATTTAAAATGCCTTTACATTGGGGTTTATTTTCCATCTACAATAATTTGTTGTACATTGATACTCTAATCAATACATAACTATTTTGTCTGTGCAAGTTCTAAATGACTGAAACAAAAATACATTTTAATTTCTTCTGGTTATATAGATATTGCATTGCAGTAGCACCATTGACTTGTTTAGAGTTACTTCTGTTTTTCCTACACATGAGAGGTAAATTGGATTCTCTAGGTTCTGATTTCAAGTGAAATTATGCAAGCAGCTATGAGCTCTCCTTAGCTTTAGGTCTTCCAAACAGTAAGCTGCATACCCAGAAACACTCAGCAAAATAAGCCAGAAACTCGTTGTCATGGTAATTCGGAGTGCTTTTTATTTCATTGTTAGCTATGAAAATGTTTACAAATTTCCCATAAATATTAGTCCTTCTGCAGTCTAATTATTGACATAATATATTTTCCCAGTCATTCTACTCTATGAACTGTGAAATGTATAGACGTGCTTTTACTTAAAGGGGAAGAAATGTTGGATATAGGCAACTATATACTAACTCTTTTCTAATTTAATTAACCCTTAGAATGTCATTAAATAATCAATTACTCCTACAAAGACCTGTTGAAACAGTAATTTTGTGCTAAACATGTAATTTGAGAGAAAGAAACTGATAATTCATGTGGTGTTCACATAGCATGTAAGTCATATCAGGTTTTCAGTATGTGTGACGGCAATCCCTTGTGCTGCTTGGACCTGCTAATAAAGTGCTTTCTTCACAAAAAAATGTACCCCAGGGTATTTTGGTTTATGTACCCATTTTCCATTGTAGGCTCATTGCCCACAATGTTCGAAATGTTTGTGACTAGATCTTCAAAAAGACCATGTTTTCACAAAAATCATACATGTTTACGATTAGTTTGGTGATGTTTCCTAAGAAATTAATCATGCAAGTATTAATGTATAGATTGACACCTACCTATGCTCTTCCAATAAATACCATTAAATTATTGTAATTCTCCGTGGATGGCTCATAAGGTCTCAAAAGAGAAAGCATTCTCATACCATTTCACTGTCAAAACCTGGATTCAGAAATTTTGTAGGACTGCACCTCAGTTAACTTGAATGGAAATCTTAGTATGCTCACATTTGGTTTTTGGTTTTTAATATGTATTTTTATTATGCAAACCTGAAGTCTTTATCTGGTATATAGAGATGATCAGTCCAGCATCAAAATTTTTTGAAATTTAAAGGATGTGAGGTCAGCTAGGCCTGTCTCTTTGCACATTTTTTCATCTAATGTTTTAGTGGTTTCCTCCACATCTTAGTAGACAGATAATTTGTTTTTCCTGGGCTTACTTTTCAAGTGTGAAAAATATTGCACAATAATTGTGTTTGTACATAACTGTGATGTTCATTTACTGAATAATTAAAAAAACAGGTTTGTGAAGCTGATTAATAGGAAGTCACAGCCTAGATTTTAACTACTGAGTTAAACGAAATGAGTCATTATGCTTTGAGATGATGGGAGGCAGTAGTTTCTAAAGATGCAGTCTCTTTGGTGGAATTGTGGAAGTGAAGATAATGTATCATCAGTAGATTTGTGCACTTGATTGTGATTCAGAGTCTTATAGCAATATGGTAGGGGGTACTGTGCTGCCTGCATCTGTTCCTGGGGAGAGCGGGATTGCCTTTGCCTTGGAAATGTAGCCCTTGGTGTCAATCAAAAGTAAAGTGCCATGAAATAGAGAATTCACACCAGTAGGTTAGCATTTCAGAACTTAAACCATCTGTTTGAATGCAAATAAAAGAGAGTCTAGCAAGGTTTTTCCTAATAGAGTGTTCTAGTGCTAATTCTGGAAACAATGCAGTGTACTTATCATGCAATTGGAACTTATAAGAAAGTGGGTTTAATGCTCATTAAATAAACCTGGCAACTGTACATCCTCATTAGGATGTTTTGCAATAAATAACTTCTTCATTTTCTTCCTAGTCTATGGTTCTGCTGTATTTCTCATTCTGTGAATGATTTTTAGTTGTGTGTTGACATATCCTATTAGATTTCCCCCCCCGCCCAAGTTCTGGAGAACTTACGCTTCTTTTACACAGGATGGTTTTGATAGAACTCACATTCTCCCCCACCCTCTCACACCTCTGGGCTTAATGTGATTTTATGTGGTTGCATAGAAGAGAAATGCCCTGCAGTAAGGCTCGTTTTGGTCTGAGATCTGCAGGAGAAGAACTGTATGTTTTCAAACTGCTAGGAAGGGGATGGGGGTCTGGATGCAGTAATTTTCTTGGGATTTGTTTTTAAAAGTAGCTTCAATACCAGTTTGAATGTATTTTTCCCTAGGAACATTACAGTCTAGAGATCAGATGTCTGCTAATGAGAAGATGCAGTGAGGAGGAGATGGATAGCTTTTTGTTTCCTCCAAAGAACCCTTTTTGAGGCATTCTGAACAACTATATATCAGCTCTTTATATTGCATTTGCATGATTCTGTTTCCCACAGTTAGTTTTACTGGAGACCAAATGTGCATTCCAGTGTACCTACCCTTTTGAAATGTCTTCCATGCAGTGAACAACTTTATTACTAAGCTGAGGAGTTTTACTAATTCTTCAGGTGTTTCAGTAAAGATTGTCTTCCTTAACAGTAAGTAACTTTAGTTTGACATTATGGTTTGTAACAGTGCCAGTTATCTCAGCATCTGGCTGTCTCAAACTCACTGCAAACAGTTACAGGCATGAAAGAAAATAGAAACCTTTTCCAATGTAACAACAAGAGTAAAAAAAATTAAAGTCCACAACAAAACCACTAAATTAAATTCTGTAGGAAAATTTGCTGTGTGTCTCTTAGATTCTTTGGGGTGAATGATTAATATGATTATGGTGGAGTTATTTGGTGTAGTTTTATTGTAACTCGGTAGTTCTACTTCATTTCTTCACATTCTGACCGCATGTAAATACACTGAAAATTATCAGGCTTATTTTCTATCATTTATGAAAGATCAATACATGATCTTTCATTAATTCTGTTTGAAAATTTCTATTCAATAGCTGCATTGACGGAGTTTTTTGCTGATCAGTTCAAAAATTGGATGTTTTACCCATAATAGAGGAAGAAACTGCTCTCTGAACAGAGATTATGGAAATTGCTCAAGAGGCAAACCTTTTAGTTTTGGGGGCTATGACCCAAAGTTAATTTCTGTAGGATCCTGTGGTGTTCATAACAGAATGAGTGGCATGTGTAGTGAAAATGAATGCAAAATAATCTGAACCATCAACTACAAAATTACATTGGAATTCTACTGCCCTGAGATTATAGTTTGCTCCAGCAATGGAGGGCTTTTTCTGGGGCAGTTTGGAACAAGCATCTGGTTTCATCGAGTAACATCTGACACAGTTTTAGAGGAAGGAATTGAACTTTGATTTCTTGCTTCTAGTCCTGCAAATGTTAATTGTCCTTTTGTGACTTCAGAAATAATTAATTAAACCTTTAAAATAGGAAAATATTATTCAAAGTGTTCCTTCATGAATCCGTTTCTTAAAATATTAGTTTGAGGAATACAGAAAGCTTCTGTTTGATAAACAACATTTGTCAGCATATTCTGCATCAAGTGCAGTCTTTCAGAGGAGGATGTGTAGATCTACCACAGAACGTGTCTTGCTTTATTGATATTAATTACTCTAAACACGTGTCACTGTTCAGATGTGGTAAATCAGACTGCCCTCGCAACAAATACATTTATTTTTTGAGAAGTCAGAACCTTGTAAAAGCCTAGTGAGCAATTAGTGCCCAATGATCTTACTATTCGCAATCAAAAGACCAAATGTTAGAAACTGCAGCTTGAAATCTTTAAGGTACAAGAATAAAAATTAAATCCTTGCACTTACTGTGGAAATGAATAATTTTGATATTTACTGTGCATTAAATTGCTAAATACTATATGGGGATCACCTGCAGGTTACTGGCTGCCAAAAAGTAAGGCATGAATTTTTATGAATTACAGAGAACAGTGTGATTCAGTATTTTGCAAAGGACCACTAGTATGTTCTCTCTTCTCAACTGCTCTCATAATTCTGTGGGTAAAACCAAAGTCAAGAAAAGTGTGGGCATAACCTTGGTAACCAGTATGGAAGTGACAGGACAAAGGGGAAGGAAAAAAAAGATTGGCATTCAAATCCTTTGTTTTCTATGTAGAAATTTCAGAAAAGAAAGTATTTGCAAGCAAGACTTTTTCCAGCGTTTTTAGTTGTATCTACTTTGTGATGAAAGTGCAATTCTATAAATGATGTGTCATCTCAAGAGATTTGTTATTTATTTGCAAAGTTATGTAGTTAGTTTTTATTTACAAAATTGTCTTGGTAACATTTTGTCACGCTGAAGTTGCATTTTTTTGACCAATTTGAAAATACATTCAGACACTACTGATAAACCATGCTATTATGGGAATTGTATCACTTCGTGTGATAAACATCCATTGTCCTCCCCTGCCGGTAAAATTATTACCTGTAGAGGAATAATGATTGATTCTGTTATTTAGGGAAAGTTAGCAAAAAGGAAGTGTGTCAATGGAGGGATGGAATAAAGGCTAAAATTCATCCTAAAACAATCTGCAATGCCTCAAAATCTCCTAGTGTTCTCTTTTCTGTAATGATCTAATACCACACTTTGTCTGTGGGCTGCCTTAATAGTGATTGTGCATGACAGAAGCCTTAAGAAAATTAGCAAGATTTATCATTCTTTTAGCTCAGAGCAAGTATGTCAAGTTGCATAATGGTTTACACAATGTGCCTGAAAGCAATGTCTTTTAACTACAAATACCTAAATAGTTTGGGAAAACATACAGAAATACCAATATTAATCTAGTTCTCACACATTTAATTCAGTTGACTACACTTGTCAGCCAAGGCCGTAAAACCTTGTTGGATATTTAATGTTCATCTCAACATTTGAGTCAAAATACTGGAACTCTTGTGATTTTGAGATTCCCCTAACTAGAGCACCACTAAATTTTCAAGGCTAGAAATCAACACTACTTCTTTCTGAAATATCAGTTGTTGTCTATTCTACTTAAAAATAGAAACTATTGCATATGCTTGTTACTAGCATCTCAGGAAACCTATACAGCCTTCTCTGTGTACTGATGTATTTGATCAGCATCTGGGCAAAAATATGTGGATGATACATTCATTCTCAGCAGACATTTTTATTTTCCAATGGCATTTTATTTGATTGGAAAAAGTGAACATTTTTTAAATGCTAGTAGTGTGAGTATAATTGTGATTATAAACTCAGATGATTTTTTTCTGAAGATTAGCCAATTTTGATTGTGTTAATATGGGCATCTATTCTAATCGGCCCTGCATGTGTGCTTCTGAGTAGATTACATTAATTTTTCTTTTAACACTAAACATTTCTTTTAAATTAAAAGTTATTTTTAGGCACAAAGCCCTTTGTTTTTCTGATTTCCAAGGTTTAGAAAGAAAATGCATACAAAAATACATTTACTCACAGATTGATTTTCATTTTAAAAAACTCTTACTTTTTCTTATTAGGACAAAATTCTGTTACTGAAAGATTCTGAGCAATTTCTATTGGTCAGTATGATAGTACAGATGACATTTCTATTCACTGAGTTTCTCACTTGCTTGGAGTACAGACTTCCTAGTTAGCATGCAGCATACTTGTGTTAGATAAGATAAATAAGTTGTTAAATGTTTTATAACATAATTGTAGCTATATACTAAAATCATCAAATTGCAGACATTAGAACACAGTTGGATTTCTATAAACAAAAATTAAGTAATTTGATGATTTTTTTTTAAATGAAATCCTAAAGTGCTAGAAAAACTGGGTAAGATTATTCAGTCTTGAACTGATGACAACATTTGAGATGGAAAGCAAAGAAGTTTAATTAGAAACACTTTGAGGTCTGGAAAATGTTGATTTTTTGGGTTTTTAATATAACCATAATACAACATACTCATAACGTATGTTCCTCTTTAGTGTTTATTATGGTAATACGAGTCTGTTATCTAGAAACGTCCATCACAGTTTCCATATAAAATGAGAGTGATTACTGGGAGACTTTTTAAGCATAAGTCAAAGCAATTTATGCATGACCACTGGGGGAAAAAAGTGTAGGTACACAGAAATTACAGAGGTAAGTACATTTTTGTGGGATGTTTTCAGCTGTTCTGAACTGAAGCCTTTAATGGTTATAACACATGCTTTTCTTAACTTACTGATATGCAAACCAGTATACTCTGAACTTGCATAAAGACCAATAGTAGACAGCTTTTCGGCAGCAAAATGTAACATATGTCCATATATGTTTGTTTTTAAAATGCTGAGCAATTTTCTGAAGGTTAAGATGAATGTTGAGGAAAAAAATCTCCACTGGCTGGAGAACACTGATAGAAAAATGTCCCCTATTGATGTAATAATTTGAGAAACAAAGAGGACTGGTTGATGCATCCTTCCCATGCCATGTCTCAGACTCTTCCCTGAATCACAACTGTGGGTTTCCTTAATGATGCCGAATGTCTCAATCTACAAGCAGACTGAATAATATACTTCTGGGTGAAAACTCCCACATCTGTCACCTATAAATAGGAAAAAAAAAAGTGAAAAACTCTTCCTTCACTTTTTAATTTCTGGTTTTAAATGTACATATCGTGTAGTTTGCAATTTTAGATAGGATAGTCTCCAGTGTTTGAAAACACACAATACTAGGTGCATACAAACAATTTCCATGTATATACTCCTTTCATGAGGCAGGTTAAAATTTAGATGTCCAGGTGAGAGTATCCAAATCTAAAAGAATAAAAAATTTCAAAATTAATTAAAAAAAAAGTACATGACCTAATGTTTCTATAATATCATCAGGCATTGTGTTAAGGTTAACTCATTCTGGTTTTTCTACCTTATTAACCTGATATATTATCCTTATTATCCTAACCTGAGACTATTGTATAAATAGTATTCAACAGAAACTATTTTATTCCTATGTACTTTTTGTATTTTTACCTTTTTTTTTTGGATGTCCTTTTATTATTTTTTTTTCTGTAGTGTGTTCATAATTTGTTGGTTTCATGAACAATAAATTAGGT
The DNA here is from genome assembly GCA_013400415.1 of Scytalopus superciliaris. Taxonomy (NCBI): domain Eukaryota; kingdom Metazoa; phylum Chordata; class Aves; order Passeriformes; family Rhinocryptidae; genus Scytalopus; species Scytalopus superciliaris. The sequence continues at coordinate 451,715 of VXBX01009292.1, read as the reverse complement.
CTCTTTCTGTTTAATGACATGTTAGTAAATAATAGGTAAGGTTGGTCTCTATCAGTGTTAATAACATAGTACTCTTAAAGATGATGACTGAATCCAATGATCCACTCGTCTGTAGAGCCTAAACTTGTCATTATTTAGATTTATATAGCTGTTTATGTTACTCACTCTTAAGGTAATTAGATAGGGACACAGACTCCCTTTGCAGCAGAGATGTTTAGGTCCATTTCTGACTAATACAGCAGTGAAAACTGCTCTTCACAATGTTTGTTCAAATTAGTACTTGCAGGGTAAATGCATTTCATCTCTTCACTGGTTAAAATGAAAGGTGTTGTCAGTGCAAAAACATACTTAGCAAAACTGTTCATAAGCAGACTTGCAATTCATGTACTTAATTGTCGTAGAGGAGAAGTTGCAGAGCATTTTTCATTTTAAGAGTCTGCAAAGATGCTGATCTTTTTGCTTATTTGTTTTCCGGCAGAACCAAATGTTTTGCTGTCTGGGCTGATGACACGGGAAATCCCTCTCAGCTCTGAATTGTAGGCTTTTTTATTCTGTCTGATCCATGCTGCTTTGCCACATATTCTGTCATCTTGATCCAGAATGTTTTTTGCACCAAGTTATCTGTTCCTAGACAATTTGCTCTTGTTGTCTTAGCCAGCTTACTGGAGATCAGTGTCTTAGTTGTGACTCATATGCTGTTTGGAACAAAATACCAGATGCAGCATATGCAAACTGCAGTTCTTAAGAAGCCTTATAGCATAGAGAACCAAGTAGGAACATGAGTCTCTCTCCATAATTGGTGCTTGGTTTATGACCAGGTCACTGCTATAAAAAAGTCTGCTTCCATGTGTCACTAATGAATTTACAGTGTTGTCAATGTATTACATTGGAGAGTAAGATCCAGCTGGCAGCAATTATCTTGCTGCATGTCCCTCCCCTGCATCTCCTTCTACCTTGTCTGCCCACACCATGCTTTACAGTAGTATGTTTGCATCTTGGAACAGCTCCTAGGTCATGGTTTTCCTCAAAAGTTGTGAGGTCTACCAAAAGCAAGTGCCACCTCTGAAACGATTCTGTTGTCCATAGTTACCTTTACTGATAAAAAAGGACCTGTAGACATTTTGATTGTTTCAGAAAATACTGTGCTGTGCTACCACAATAATACCAGTAATAAAAGTTCTAGGGAAAATTCTTGCCATCACTGTAGGAGGATAAAAAAGGCCTAACAGCTCATTATCCAATGGTCACTGATCAGATGAAGCAGTCCACCATGCCTTTCTCTCATGTCTGGTGAGCCATTCTACAACTAATACTCTGCTGTTTGACTATGCTGTCATTGTACCATCTAGGTGTCTTCAGTTATCAAAGAGAAATATCTGAATTCTTCACCCCTATTTAACTAAAAGTGCTGGGATTAAATATTCACATGTGAATGATATTTTGTGTCTGTCTTGCTCAACAGGAACTCTTGAAAGAATAAATGTCCTTAATTGCACTGTTTCAAAACAAAGCACAGCCTCTGCGTTTCTGGTGGGTTGGCCACACATATTACTGTATTCATTAAATAGTCCTGGGGTTGTTTTGAAACATCTACAATATCACACATGGCAGTAATTCATTAAAAACAAGATTGATTTTGACAACATCTTTTCAGTGACCTTTTGAAATGTGTGAGAAGTAGCTTGCACTTGTGATTCTACTGAAGTAAAAATTGCCATCATTTCCTTGTAAGTACCCCAGCAGCAACAAAATGCACTTTCATCTCAAAATCTGCTACCCTGACTTCTGTGGTGTTGAGCAGAGCTTTGAGGAAAACAACTTCAGATTTCCTTGCTTGTGTTTGGACTGTTGTTTGTTCATCCTTGTCTGCCCTACAAAAGGTGTATTTGTGCTAGGTTAAGGGTTTGTGTATTCTTCTCTCTCTGTAACTTCTTAGGCTACGCAGGATTTAAATTGTCTTTGTGTGTACTGTTCTTCTGATTTGGCGTTTGCTACATATGGAGCCAGAGATTACACAGGAGCAGTTCATCTTCTGTGTCCTTAAGATTCATTCTGTTTGTGAGTCCAATACTGTACATGGTTACATTAGTGTAATCCTGAAATACTACCCAGAATTATTTTGAATTATTCAAAAATTCAATAGTTATCTAATTGGATAAGAGGACTTTATGATAAGATTTTTGCATGCCCCAATGATCTCCTTTTATTTTGGTACTATAGGGAAACTTTGAAAAAATTGTCATTAATGTAAACCAGAAACACTTTGGGCAACTGAATGCATGCCTTATGTTATTTCGTTATTGATTAACTACTCTGTTATTTCTCTCCCCTCCTCCCTACAAGCACCTCTCCCCACTGCCCCCAAAAAACCACTAAGGAAACAAGCACACCACGATAAAAATGCTAATAAAGGGAATAATTTCAAATAGACCATAAAAGACAGCATTTATAACCTTGATAGAAATGCCAGTCAGCTTTTTTTGATGTAAAGCATCTGTCTCCAAAAGGAAATGAAGGCAGGCCTGTTTCTCCTTTCAAGTTTCTGAAGTAGTAGGTGGTGTCATTTGTTATACAGTGCTCCAAGTCCCATGTTATTGCACTGGTAGCTGTCGACTGCCTTTGTTAACATAGTGAAAAGTTTTATCAGCTGTCTTTAATAAAAGACAATCTAATGTGAAGAAAAACTGTAGCAAATGTCTCTTGCTCTCGTATCCTTTGACCAACCTTTGTAGGTGTCAAAGAGCAATGACAGTGATGTATAATCTTGTAGACATGCAAAATTCTTGTAACTATTACAATAAACCATAGATATTAGGGTGACTGATACCCTAGAAAGAGAAGTCTTTCCAAAATGCTGTGCACTTCCTCATTTGAAATGTAATGGGAGTTGAAATGAACTTTCAGGACTACTTGAAATGAGTTATCAGTTCACATTTTCCATGGATGGGTTTGTTTGGAGCATTAATGGCCTAGAATTTGTTAGGCCTCCAGGAAATTAGCAATGATGTGTAGAAGTTGGAAAATTTCAGTTAAAAGGCATGCAGTTTGTTAATTTTATTTGTTTTTGTTGCTTGCTCTTGTGAAATGATATATCAAATTAAAGACATGATGGTAGAAGAGTTTCTTAGCTAGGCGTATAGTCTTATGTATATGATGTTCTCTGGAGTACTTGATTGGTCCCATACACACACCATATTTTCAGGAGGCTATGGAGGAAATGGAGAGGAATTCTGGAAGCCGTATGAGACAGCTGTGTTACTTCCCACACAATAAGTTTTGTGGATACTGTAGAATTTGCCCTGATCACATTTAAACGTGTCTTATTTATATGAGTTTTTCTCTGTTTAAGTGTTTTTAATTCTTATCCATTGTAAGCTTTGTCTCTGTGCAAACATATGCACACAGTTATATTTCAAGTGAGAAGACAGCTCTGTGTCAATAACTGAGCTCTTAAAGAAAGCTGTTTGATTCATGAACTCTCATTAGACAAATAAGTAGCATGACTAGTGGCAATGGACATTCCTACTCAGGATGTGAGAAAATTCTCTCAATCTGAAGTCTAAAAACAAATTAATAAATAAAATATATAGATATTTGGACAGCCATCCATATACAGTGGAGCTGTTTCCAAGCATTCTTCATTTTAATAACATCAATTGACACCCAGAACATCTGTAATTAAGGAGTATATTATTCCATTATAAAATAGTATGCAAGACTGGCACTTCAAAGGTGAAGTTATGAAAATGTAGCTGCTGATATGTGTTGCCCATAGCAAAGATTATATTTCAGAGGCATGGTTTTTCTTCTCTGTATAGAATATTACTGAAGAGGAAATTTTGCAGAGCATTTGACTGTCAAAACTGCATAAAACCCAGCTGGGGTTTTTTGTTTGTTTGTTGATTCTCAGTAGTACAAAATAACTGACTTAGGGGAGGTGGAAAAAATCTGTCAGGGTAAAACAAGAAAAATTAAACCTAAAAATAACATCTTCAGATTCCACTGCATTTGTATTATGATGTTTACAATAGGGAGAGCTGAACTTATTTTGTTTTGCCTAATTTCGAAACTCTGAAAGCCATTTGTTATGAGAATTCAACGTGTCACATTTCTTCCTGAGTTTTTGTGATTCATATATTAATAGGTGAAAAGAAGCAAGAAGAAAGCTGAAAAATATGGAATACCTTTAGGATATAGAACTGTAGAATTATCTGAACAACATTTCCACCATGAAATTTAGGTTTTGAACACAAGAATTATGGGGGTTTGTTGAAGCTTGATTCAAAAGGGTAAGAGTAGTGAGTTTAACTTGCTAGTAGAAAGGTTTGGAACATAGCTAAGTCTTTATCATCCTATTACTGCATCAATCTGAGAGATTAGCTGTAATGCATATTTTATTTGCCTTATATGTACTATATATTCTTAGAGTCACAGAATGGTTTGGGTTGGAAGGCACATTGAAGATCATCTACTTCCAACCCCCCAGCCATGGGTTGCTACTAGACTGGGTTGCTCAAAATTCCATCCAGCCTGGCCTGGAACACTTCCAGGAATGAGACATCCACAGCTTCTCTGGACAACCTATTCCAGTGTCTAACCATTTTCCTGAAGTTATTGTCGCTGAGGGGCTTCTAAAGCCATACAAACACTCCCTCCCCACAGTAATCTGAAACTTACTGGCCATGTGGCTTCACATTTTGAGTATTGCCTTTTGACCAGAACACTGCTAAGTGGTGGCTTGAAACACTTATCCTCTGAGGCAAAATTACGTGACTTCAAAAGTGAGTGTTCCTGAAGCTCAGTTGAACTTAGAGTGAACTGAGAGAGAAATCATAGTGAAATTTGTGTCGTATTTTGTCACCTTTTCCTTTGAAGTGCGAGGTCCTGGTTTGGCAAATGCCTTTACTGTGCTCTCACTAGCATGTGAATACCTTTGGTACTTGCCAAAAGGTAGGTTAGACTGTTCGCAACTTCATAAATGTGCATTTTTGCCCTTGTAATATTTGTTCACTCCAATAACCGGGCATAAGAACCTATTATTTCATAATGGAATAATCTAGAGATGAAAAAAACAAAAAACCCCAAAAAGCAAGAAGTGTTTTGTCTTAGCTAAAGATGGAAAAATTGTTAGTAACATGAGAAACTTTCAAATGGATTTGTTATGAAATGTTAAAGTCTTCTTTATTAAAATAGCATGTGTTTCCACCACTGTTAATTTTATTCAATCATTCATTAAGAAATAATTGCCACAGCCTGAATCTAAATGGATATCCTAGAACCCCTGAACATCCCTAGAATCTGAGAAGAGATTGTATTTTCTACTAGTTATAATTAAGAAAAAGAGAAGAAAGCAGTAAGTTCCAATGTGTTAACTATTCTCAGTGATTATAAACTCTTCATTGGCAATGAGTTTGATTAAAATTAAATTCCTTGCTTTAATCCATTCTTGGATTACTTTAATGTAAAAGCTTATTGAGTAATGTAAAGCTTATTGAGTTCTGTGTTTTCTCATTAAAGAGGGAAGTGTATGTCTGTAGACACCAGAGCTTGACCTGTTCTAAGCACAAAGTGTACAGCAACTGTTCAGGAACATTTTTTTGTTATCTCTATTTGCTTAAATTACTAAATTGCTGCCATGGAAAGTCTGAAAACATAAGGGAATAATTTGTTTAAGTGGAAGAAGATTGTCTAAAAAGGAAAATTGATAATATTCCTAATATTCCTCCTTCTCTCTCTCTTTTTTATTGCACCAGTATCCAGCTGCCCTGATGAATCTTGGAGCCATTCTCCATTTGAATGGTAAACTGAAAGAGGCTGAAGAAAACTACCTCCTTGCTCTTCAACTTAAACCTGATGATGTCATCACCCAGTCCAATCTTCGCAAATTGTGGAATATCATGGAGAAACAAGGTTTGAAGACATCCAAAACGTGATAATGAAAACTCTGAACTTTTCTTCCTTAACCTGATTAAATCCACAAACCAGAACTTCCACACAGTTGTCCAGTCAGAGAACTCATTGGACTTGACTGCAAGGATCAGAGCTCTTAGTTACTGCTAAGGAGAAGGTATTCTGCTAGATAAATAGAGTAAGGGATACTCTGAGGTAATTGTGAAGGACTGTTAACCCACGAAAATATTTGGAACTGTAGCACTTGAAAGAAGATGTTTTGCATATTTGATAAATCATTGCAAATCCCGTATTGCTTACTTTTGGGTGGGTACTTGAATTGTGTACTGTCATAGAAACACTGAGGGAAAACCACACAGTATACACTAAGCCACATGGGAGTTAATAGCAGGTTGAAGTATTTTGCTGATACTGTAACTCATTAAAATGTATACTGAATCCAACATGTTTGCAGTTTGTCTTAATGCTGCTGTATCTCACTTTTTGCTTACCAATCTCACAGCTTATATGGCCAATTTTTTTTCAAACCTGTCATGTTAGATGACAGCATTCAAAGTCGTTTACTGCCTGTTATTTCAGCTTGTTAACTTTAGTGCAGTTTTCTTGAGATATACAGTCAAATTGTTGTCAGGTAGACAGAATGACCAAGGAGCTGCCCATATTCTACATCAGATTTGTATTAAGACTGGTAAAAAAGAAGTCTTGAGGTGTGGTTTAGGGCTACAAGCAAAAGTGATGTTTGGCCTGATACCCAGTCAGTGTGGTCAGACAGTCATCTAAGGAAAAAAATAATTCATGTGATAGAATAATGTGTTTGACTCTCTACTTTGCTGTCAGGTAAGTCCAACTTTAAACTGGACTCTGAATACAGTATTTTTGCAATAACTAATACAAATGAGATTTGAAAATATTAGTGCTTGGATATGCTACAAATGAGACTTCATTAATAACTCTGAGAAAAGAGAATGATATCCATTGATGAGGCTTGCAAATAAATGCAAGGATTGGGTTAGATTATGCTTAAAATAGTGTAGATCAAGAGAAATCTGTAATGGTGATTGCCAGTGTACTTTTCACAGTGGTGGTGTTTTAAAGAGTATTACCTATTCAGATTCTAACCAAATATTAGCATTCTGTTTGTATTCTGACATGTGCTAACAGCAGAGCTGTCAAATATCTAAATATTCTTTTGGTGAGGTTTGATTTATTTCTGTTTCAGAATAATTTGGCCTCACACTGTTTTAGATTCAGATTTTAAATGTAAAAATAATTTATTTCAAATTGAGTGTATGAAGCTTTAGTCAGTTTTTTTTTTTCCAGGCCATTTAGTAGCTGCTTTCTTTCTTTGGAATAAGTATTATTGCTTGTAAGAAAATTTATTATTTCATTTAATGGCCCTTTGATACCTGCTTCAGTATTCTTTTCATAATAATAGATAAAATGCTAAAGTGGTAGAGCACCTTGAACTGAAGCTTCGTCAGGATATTCTGTTAAAAACTCTTATTACTGAGAAAGGGTTTGGGGTTTTTAGTTTATGTATTCCTTTTTAACTGTTGAGCACCATTCCAACAAAAATGTAGAGAACTCTTTGCTGTATTTATTTATTTATTACTTGACTGCAGCAATGTTACCTGCCATTAACACAACAGTCTGTAAGTGTTGCTATTGCTTTTCTTTGGTTTTACTTGCATTTGTTTTGTGGTTAGTGTATGTACCTAATGGAAAAGGGAACACTTCAGTTATACTCTACCTTCTTGGTCATTTTCCCCTTACACTTGGATTTTAACTCTGTATTGAAATGGATTGGGGAGTAGCTGTTTCAAAGTCAGTATAGTAAAAAAATATAGTAATGTGTGTTTTCTTTTCTTTCCTATTGCTCACTAAAATACCATAAGTTTCTAAGTTTACAACTGGCCTGCCAGAAGGGCCAGAGGGGCAAGATTGTCTGGTTTTGTGGAGTGTGTCAAGTTTTTCTCAAACATGTTATTGCTGGAAACGCAAAAATGAAGGATCAAAAGTTGGATTTCTACTTTATTGTTGAAACCAGTGTTAGAGTACAATGGTAGCTTGAACTTATTCTCCTGCTTTACTGACTTTCTGGGAAAGAATATAGAAATAGATAGTCACTATAACTGAACTTGGTATAGAACTGTGGTATCCTGCAGCTTTATTTGCTCAACAACCATCAAACTTTGATGGCTTCTTGGTCTTAATCATTCACCATGTTATTTGTCTCCTTCAACTTGTACTTATTCTTGTTTAGTAATTTTTATTCATTGCACAAAAGGGGGGAAAGGGGAGCACTCCTGTGATATGGTGTCATGCTTGCATTGATAACTGGGCTTGTTCGTTTCTTTAACAAAAAAAAAAAAAGAAAAGGAAAAGAAAACAAAAGAAAGAAAAAAGGACTACCGTAAATTTACCAAGAATGTCCCTGAATACATTTTTTGATATAGGTCTGGGCTTGATAACTTTCTTCTTTTGGGATAAATTTAAAACATGTTTAAAATATGTCTCTCTGCTCAGGGATTTATGGTGGATTATTGCAGACAGTGCTGAAAAAATTAAAAGAGCACAAGACAAGTTTACTAAATTAAAATTTTATTTTTTGAAAAACTGTTATTTGTATAAATTATCAGATTTGTAGGCTTTCCTTTTTGTAGAAATAATTGTTTATGTGCCAGATAAAATTTCAATTTTGTTTCAATAATAAAGCATTGATAATTAATACACTGTGTATTCTTTTGTGTTACTGTAACACTTAGAGCTTCTTTAATTGTTCTAATTTAATGAGTAGTGTTAATTGTTTTATGTATGGGAGAACTGTATAGCATAAGTGGAATACAACCTATCACAACTGGCTTTTCTTCTATACTCTATTGCAATTACAATTCAGTGGATATTTTCAAAAAGATCCTTTGGAAGCATTTTTTAATGTTTATACTCACTAAATCTGGCCAAAGGGATCTGGTAACTATGATATTTGATTATTGTTTCTAAATTTTATAGGAATAAAAGCTGATGAATAAGATATATTTATGAATTGTTTTTATATTGACATACAAACCTGATCTCAGTAAAAATGCTTCTACAATGTCTAATTGGTTACAAAGGCTGGAAAGAAGACTTTGCCTATGACAAGGCCTTTTCGTTTCTGAGGTCACCTTTTCCTCATGCTGCGATGTGATACGATGAGATTCAAATCTCCTGCCTTCCTGCAGAGATATTATGAAACAACATGGTTCTTTGGTCTTTTGGTTTTCTCTTAATATTCTATGGACAGACCCTTCTTAGTTCAGTGCAACAGTAATATTCTTATACCTTCCTAATTCTGTTGCATTCAGGTCCTATGCATTGATAGATTTGGTCTATGGTTGAAAAATGACAGGCATGAGCAGATCACTAGAGAGGCTTCAGGTCATGACTTCAAATGAACCTGTCATGGCTTTTTTTTATCAAAGGTCATGCCTCCCCTTCAGACATTTCTTGCCTAAGTAGATTCTTGTGAAATGGCAGGTGATGAATACAGAGTATGCAAAGAATCATCTGAACTGTGTCACTCCTTTGTTGTGGAAATAGATTTTAAGCATGGGTTTGAGCTCCTGCTCTTTCATCGTAGTCCTGAGCCCTTCTCTGTGAGACCTGGTCTGTCTGCCTTGTGCTGTGCTTCCAATGTTTCTGTTCTTCCAAGAATCACACTTTTGGGCAACAGATATTTGCCACATCTCTACTTCTGATGGAGACATGTGACAACTCTGTCGTGGTTTTTAGTCCTGCTGTCACAGGCCCATCTGAACTTGCTCTCAAGTATCTGGTATGGATGGCAGTATTACTAATGGGATTTCAAATTAGAGTAAAGGTAAGACACTAAATTATTCTAAGTGTATCAGCTCATTTGGATCTGGCTTGAGACTCTTGTAGGCATTGGCATAGCACTTTGTCTGACATGGGGGAATGTGGGTAGCACAAGACTGACATCTGGTAACACAGGTCAGTTATCAGTTTTATGTTATCAGTTCACATCTGATAACAGTCACTGGCAGCTGAATTACCATGTCTGTTTTCATGCGTACTTAAGGGTTGCAAATGAGAGATTTCAGAGGGACAGTCTGGAAATTTAGAAATAAATTGTGGGAAATCTAAGAATAATCTTGTATACCACTTACCTTTTAGTAACTTCTATTTCTAGTCCTTTTAAGAAAAACAGAGACCCAAATCAGATACTATATAGGCTCCAACTGACTCTGCAATTTGGAAAGTGCCTTCCTTGCTTCACATGGGTACTGACCATTTAATCTCTCTGAGATTCAGCAGTGGGACATTGGAGGAATGTGTTTAAAGGAATAGAATACATTTGATTTTATGAGGGGTGGAGAGGTTGGTGTAAGGAAGCAGACGCAGACGGTTTTGGGGAAATGAGTAAAAGTTTTAGAGGGACAGACTTTATTCCAAGAATGAAGAAGGAACCCCAGGAACAAGTTATTCTAGTATAAACTACAGGAAAGGGTATGCATCAGTAAATTAAAAAACAGACAAATAAACAAAAAAACCCAAAACAAAACCTCAAAGCTATACAGACTTGTAAAAAGTTGTAAGTTCTTCTGGTATCATAATAAATAAATTAATAAACAAGAAAAGCTGGCCTTGGAACATAGTATTATAAAGTTCAGGACATATATTCCTGAAATATATTCCCCATTGTGCTGGTTTTGGCTGGCATGGAGTTAATTTTCTTCACAGTGTCTAGAACGGTGCTTTGTTTCAGATTTGTGCTGAACACAGTGTTGGTAACCCAGGGATGTTTCTGTTACTGCTGAGCAGCGTTTAAAAAGCATCAGAACCTTTTCTGCCCTTAACACTGTCCCACCAGTGAGAAGGCTGTGGTTGCACAAGNGGTTTTGGCTGGCATGGAGTTAATTTTCTTCACAGTGTCTAGAACGGTGCTTTGTTTCAGATTTGTGCTGAACACAGTGTTGGTAACCCAGGGATGTTTCTGTTACTGCTGAGCAGCGTTTAAAAAGCATCAGAACCTTTTCTGCCCTTCACCCTGTCCCACCAGTGAGGAGGCTGTGGGTGCACAAGGAGTTATGAGGGCACACAGCCAGGACAGCTGACCAAAGGGATATTCTAGACCACATGGCTTCATGCTCAGCAATAAAACTAGGGTGGAGGTTGGTGGCGGCTGCTTGGGAACTGTCTGAGCATCAGTTGGTGTTAAGCCATTGTTTGTCAGTTGTGTCACTCGTTTTTCTTGGTGTTTATTTCTTTCATGGTTTTGTTATTTTCCTTTTCATTATTATTATTAATTTTATTAAATGTATTTATTTAAATTTAAATTATTAATTTTTTCTTCTATCAACCTATGAGTTGTCTTATTTTTACCTTTCCAATTCTCTCCTCCATCCCACCAGGAAAGGATGAGTGAGTAGCTGTGAGGTGCTTAGTTGCTGGCTGAGATTGAGCCATGACACCCATGAAAAACTGAATGTGTGACCCAGGTTATGCCACTTGATTACAAAACCTTTACAGTTGCATTTTTGTTCACATTTCAAACTGATGCTTCTCGCTTCCCCATAAATTTTTGTCTTATTTACCCTGTTATTGTGCACTGGCTCTTTAGTGGTGCCACAGTTCTGGAGCTGGACAGATCTAAAAGTAATGTAGGAGGAAGCATTTCAGAAGGGCAGAAATATCACAGTGAGCCTTTTAGAAAGGTTTAAGATAAAATAGTTTCAGTGACAAAGCATAATTACATTTGCTTTCTAAAATTACTGAGTTTACAGATATTTCTGTGGAAGGCTCTAAGATTAAACTGTTGTTTATACTTAAATATTCCTGTCAGTTTGTGTGTATTGAAGTGCAGATTCACATTTTTAAAAAACCTAAATATTTCCTTTTGAAGAAATAGGTATGGATGCCATGTCAGTGAGAACAGTTGCAGGGGTTTTTTCATTTGATAGAACTTGTATGTGAGACAATCTTTCCTTGCATCACTGGTCCCTTAACTGCTGACATTCTATTTCTACATGTATATTTTTGTTTTTTTCTCTCTTGCAGAGTTTGATTAGTTTAAGTTGCAGGTTTTGTTTTGAACTAAGGAGAAATGGAGCTTGGCTTCTATGGCTAAACTTGAGCTCACTTTGGATTTCAGAAATTAATTAACCCAAGTCAACAGATTTTTCAAAGCAATAATACAGTGGTTTGCTGCAACAAGTAATCCTGGAATGTAGAGATTATTTGAGAGTCTTTGTTTGTTCTTCTCTAGATTTTTTTCGTTGTCAGCAAAGCATTTTTTATCCCTTTCTGGAGAACTATATTTTGTCTCTAATTTTCTTGGAAACAGATGTTCCTACATGCCCAGTATTTTTCTTTATTGCAAGGAGAAATTAATTTTTCAGAGAATTGATTTATTATTGTGTCATGTTTGTTGCAACCACAAAAGTAAGTTTCTATATAGTACAGAAGTGTATGATAGAATGCATTGTTCCTTATATTAACTCAATTCCCTCTTCTGGTTTCTATACAATATTCAAAGTAAATTGTTGCCAAAATGACTCACTTTTCCACATCCAGTTTCTGGAATACAGCATTGTTTTTCCTGTTGTGATAGAGAAGGTTTTGTATGACAACATAAAGATGTAAGATGGTAGGATAGGATCTTTCGGTTTTTTCTCAACCACCATAATTTTGTAGCCTTTTTTGTCCTTTTCTTCTCCTTAATGAAAGACTTTAACAATAGATTTTTTTAAAAATAAACATACTATTGATAACAGCAGAGCTCTGTGAATGGCACTTATGCCTTAAAATGCGTGGATAGAGCGTAGTGGTTCTGTCATTAAAATCTGTTATTTCAGTTACTGTTTCTCCCTCTCAAGTGTCATTTCAAGTTTCAGTGACAATATTTTAGCTATATAACTGTGAATTTGTTTGTGTTTCTTGACTTTTTTTAATGAATATGTCTCCTGATTGTTCTTGTTAGCTCAAGTCTTTAGGATATTCTTGCACGAAACAGTTGTTTCTCCCTTCCCATCTCCTCTCTTAGTTTTATGAATTATTTAGACTACAAGCAGAACTACTTTCCCTGAAGCTAAAGGCAGAGAAGACATTTGGGTGAGCTTCTACATCAGTTTTGTGCCTTATAGCCAAAGACTTTAAAAAGAAGTAAAATTTGATTTGGTTTGATTAGGTTTGGGCTTTTTTTTTCCCACAAAAACCATTCTCTGCAGACCTTTTAGGTCTACACTAAGTCACTCATTAATATAAGTTTTAAGGCTTAATGAAAAGATTCAGGAATTGAAAATCTTGTCCACTCCTCCAACTGTGTCACCTTTGCTAATCAGAGAGCACCTTTCTCTCTGGATCTATTTGGCCCTGGCTACCTGTCACTGTTCAGTCTAGGAAGTACAGATGGGTCAAACAAAGATGTATCACAGCAAATTCTTCAGATGGGTCAAACTTTTCTCCCTGAAATGTTGTGAATAAAACCCTACCAAGCAGTTTCTTGCTGATTTTCAAAAATTAGAAGTTTAAAACCCCATATAAAACTAATGGAAGAAAAAATAAAATTAATATTAAAATATTAAATTAAAAATAAATAATGGTATAAACTATACTGTTACCTGCAAGTGGTGTTTGCAAGCTTATCTTATGAGCTTGTAAGTGACTTACAATCAGCTTCAACACTCTAAACTGATACCCAGTTCACATATTCTGCACTTCATCATGCCAAAGACATGCTTTGTACATGTGTACACATGTATGTCCCACTGGCACCATCACAGCTTAACAATCTTCTTTGTCAATTCTGCAGACACTTACCTGATTTATTCTGAATAAGTTATTTGCTGTAAGGTTTATTCTGACTGATATGAAAACTTCCTCTTTGACATAGGAAGAAAAAAAGCCATATGAAATGAGCTCCAAGTGAAGCTCTGGAGACATATCTCACATTTCCCCGCAAGAAGCACAAAATTATGAAGCAGGACCTTCACACTACACTTCTGCAGCTGCAGCTGGGCAGGATATTTACCATAATTTTGCTAAACCTGAAACCAGGTGAGCCCGTCTGCGTCCAAGGTCAAGTCTGTTTCTGCAAGTATTGCACAGACAAATTGGTGATCATCCCTGGGATATTTATAATACACTAAGTCTCAAAAATGGCAACTGGCAGGAAATTTTCTTTGTCTTTTGAACTGTTGCAGCCTTCTGGCACACGAAGCAGGAAGACAGGTAGGTAGAAGGTAGGCATGCTTGAGTTTTGTGGTTGCCTTGCCTGACAGCTTGTCACATGTTGGTAAAAAGTTGTTCTTTTGTATGCAAAGTCTGCCTGAAAAGGTTACACAGGGACTACAAAAGCATGATTTCTACTTTAAATGCCTTTAGAAAGTCAACAAGTGTTAGTTGACCATTGGGAGAAGCAGGCTAGACCTTGAGAGTTTCCCAATGAAATGTCAGGGAGACAGGAGGGGGAAGCAAATGCAAGTTGTTAATCATGCATTGATTAAAAAAGTATAATATGAAGAAGACTATCTGTACTGATTATCTGAATTTTTTCTTTTAATTTTTTTTTTTTTTTTTAATAGGGGTGGAATCCCAGACCTCATTAGGCCCCAGGGACACAAAATACAAAACTATAGCAAAACTGGGCCAAAGCATCCTGAAAGCATTTGTGATCAAAGTTTAAAGGTTTGGGGTTTTTTGTTTTTTAAATCAAGTATTATTACCGTGTAAAGCTGTGCAGTAGGCCAGACACCTAACTGAATCTCCTGTCCTCATTTGCTAGAGGGTTCAAAAACATGTTTTCTATTGTTGTTTTCTTTTAACCTTCAAAATTAAAAAGTAGCCATAGCAACTCACAGCTAAACAAAAAGCAGGATAGGAAATCTGCACTTCAGTCCAAGCCCTAGGGGCAAAAACAAAAAAGTATTTCTGAATGCAAGTCTGTGAAGATTGGTGTGAGAACAGAAGCTATTTTAATTCAAATTCTGATGAGAAATTCTTCTAATGAGCAAAACTGTCATGATGGAGACATGTAATATTAAAATGGAATTAAACAGAAATTGCAGGAAAATAGACATTCATTGGCAGAACAAGGGAAATAGCAGCCTTTTAATAAAGTATGCAGAGTTTTTTCTTTTCTTTCCTTTCTTTAACATGATTCCTGGGAACAAGTCTTACTGCTTCAGGGGAAAAAACGGAAGACAAACAATGTGGGAAGATTCACTTGAAACTGATGGCTATGTCTATTTTTATTTCTTATTGTAAAACTAACAACTGATATTTGGGCTCTGAGAAATTTGGGTTGAATGGGACTACATGACATTTTTTTTGCAAATCCCAAATTGTCATACTCATCTTGACTGTTCCCTGCTTAGAATCTCATTAAGTGACAAGATGAAGAGATATCTCTCAAACTTCCCTAACCCTAGTCTTCCCATAACCTCACTCCTACTATTGGCTCTTGTTCCTACTTGCCCTGCTATATACATTGCAGACAGTACTGTCTTGAGAGCAGTGATTTGTTTCTTCCAGTTGGCTGTAAAGTGCTCTAATGGGACTGTATAAATAAAAGTAATTAGTTTTTCTGCCTCATTCAATGGACTATAAGTAAGAATAACAGCGTATACAAATGTAGCTTTTATATAAATTACTCCTTTGCAGGGTTAATAGATTTTTAATATGCACCTCTGATTTTGCTTCTTAAATGACAAGAAAAGACAGTAATACTTAAAACATAAAATTGCCTCAAGCATTCCAGATCAGAGAGACTCATAAAGCTGTAGAAATGATAGATTAATTTATTCTGAATAAGCAGCATCACTTGGTGTTGGATTTCTGCTCTTAATTCAGCATTTGAAATGATATAACCATACTCCATACCTCTTAAGAGGAATTGTACAGGTTCCAACCATCTGTTAAATTAAACATTGATGATTACTATGATCATGTGGAGCAGGCCTGGTAAAAGGGGGACAATAACTTTGTGCATATACCTAAACCCTAGGAACCTTTTCGATTCACAAGTTTGGATACCAAATTAGAAGAAATGAAGGGTGTTTGTTTTCAGTGGAGTGTCACTGACTGCAAAGTTCAATGGCAACGATTTGCTCTGATCCTTCTATATTAGATACAGTATATCCCGTGTCTGAAATACTAAAATGCTCTGAAAGGTCCAGATAGTTACGTCTTTTAAATATATGCTTTAATATGCTAGTATTTTTCTGACAGTAATTTCCCTTGCCAGACATTTCTGTCTTTGTGGTAGTTTGAAAACCAGGGGAAGGCAGTAAATCTCTTGAAGACAGAACGTTTCATTACTAACAAAATCTAAAGAGAACAAGACATAGCAGTATATGTGACAAAACTGAAAAAAAGAAACAAACATATGCTATTTCAAATAGGAAACTTCTCAAGGGTCCTTCTGCTTGAGGGCCTATTCGCAAATAACAGATTTCACAGCCCTACCGTTTCTGCTGCTTTTCAGACAATGTGCCGCTGTTTTTCACCAACTTGGTTTGTAAAAGAAGAAATTCTGTCCCAGTTGAAGTTGATAATGGTCTTGCCATTGATTTGAGTGGCTAAAATTTCACTGTAGAAAACTGCTTGGAATAAGGACTTAACATTTATATGCTGGTTACTCTGATTATTTTTCTGATCTTCTATCACAGTAAAAATTATTCT
Organism: Scytalopus superciliaris; assembly: GCA_013400415.1. Lineage (NCBI taxonomy): Eukaryota > Metazoa > Chordata > Aves > Passeriformes > Rhinocryptidae > Scytalopus > Scytalopus superciliaris. The sequence continues at coordinate 435,125 of VXBX01009292.1, read as the reverse complement.
TACACATACTCTGTTCAGGAACAGAGACCTGGAGGGGTCTTCACACAAGAAACCCCTTAAGTAACTGTTTTTCTGTTAGAGCCTGCTGCCTCACTCAGGCAATGTGAAGCTGTGTTATTAAGAGCATCAAGACAGAAGCTGCTTTAAAGCACCAGTGCTGGGGCAGAGGAAGAGCTGGATACAAACTGAGTTGTTTTACTGTGCAAGGTCACAATCGAATTATAACAAGGATCTTTTGTAAAAGTAATTTTTTTTCTTCTATGTTTGGAAAAATACAGTTTGTTGGGAGATATATTCCCTCCAAATGCTTGGAGAGCTTTTGTTGTTAAGGCAACTAGAGTAACCGAGAACTGGTTCATGTTTCATTTTGTCAAGAGTGCATTTATATTTATTTCAGTGCTGCACTGAATGGATGCTAAAGCCTGATTAGAAGATGATCTCTCTGTCATTCCTATGTATAACCCCTTCTCCCCCAGTCTGCAGAAAGCATTATTTTTTCAGTTGTTTTCAATATGACCTCTTTTATGAAGGACTTCAAAAGCTCTTCACAGTCCACTGAGCAATGTTGTTTGGAAATTGATTAAAACCTGTAATTATTGTAGCAGGAACATAATAGGATGAAGCCAAGTAATCAAGGGTAAGGGGAGGAATCTCAGCCTAAAATTTACTTTTGCTTTAGCAAAATAAAATTGAAACAAAAAGCTGTATTTGCTGAAAGTTATGTGAGTTTTCTTACTAGCGTTTTTAACACCAAAAAAAAGAAAAAAAAAGAAAAAAAAACAAAATACAACCAGCACCTCTAATAAATCCCAAGTCTCTTGAAAATTCTGTGGGTTTCTGTTACCTCAAGTTAATACTAAACAGGACAGATTTTAGTTGGTATAAACCAAAGAATCAAGTTCATCATGAGGATGAGGGTAAAATGTACAGGTAACCCTTACTAGAGTTTTTCTTTTGTAAAGTCCAGTCATAATAACTCTTGTTTGTTAATAATTGTTTTTTCTCATCATAGACTTGCTGATCAGCTTTTTCCTCTGAAATGCTAATGCTTTTATAGCTTGCATGTTTTTAACTTTTAATGAAAAAATTTGTACCTCACTTAACCGAAGAATATCCAAAAATACCTTCAGTAATGGATGTGTTTTTCTGTCCTAATTCCACTTTTTTCAGTAATTCAATTCTCACCATTAGTTCAGCTTTACCTTCAGTGTCACAGCTGTAATTTATTGCATGCTCACTTGATTTTTTCTAGAAACATTACCTCCCTCCCTGATTTTTCTAAGAGCCTCACCTCCCACCTCTTGAATAGGTTCAGGTTTGTTTGCTAAGCACTTTTTGCCACAGTGCTAGTCATTCAGCTGGCAGATTCCAGTATCACAGGCTAAGGCAAAGCAAACAATTTGTCAACTCAGTTGAAAGATTCAGTTCAGGAACGACTGAAGCAGGAAACTTGCATTTTTAAAATTCATGGATCATGCTGCTTATTAGGTAGGGTTTCTTTTTGAAATATAAAATACAATATTTTAACCTTACGTAATCTTGAATTTTAATATTGCTTATTACATTGATGAACTCTGCCTTTTCAAAGAATTGTTGGAAGGGTTAATCACTGTTTTGCATGTAGATTACCTCTCAGCTCCTAAGGCACTTAACTTATACCTGGTTCTCACAGTCCTGAAGCTTCTCCTTCCCTCAGTGCAGGGTTGTGAAATGACAGGGGTGGGCTTTTATGAAGCTTAAAGCATCAGGGCTTAGCGTGCTTGTGGCAGTGTAGATCAAATATGTATACCTGAAATGTGAAAGCTTCCCACTCCAAATCTCAAATCCATTAACGATGACAGAACTTTTGATTACCAACTTGCTTGCTAGATTTACAATGGGCATTTTGGTGCTGGAAATTCACAGAAGGTCTTATCTTTCAACACCACCTTGCAGAGAAATCAATGTCTGGATTTTTTTGGTTTTTAAAGCTTTTTCTTTAAAAAAAATTCCAAACTAGCATAAAACCAACAAAACGACCACAAAATTTACAGCTAATTGCAGGGTCCAAATGAGCCTCTAAAGTGTTTTGGCTATTAGAGATATTTGTCAGCTGAGGTTCAGACAATGTCAGCAGTCACTGCAAGCATGGGCTAATTTAATTTAATTAAGAAAGATTACAAGAAGCTTGGTTTGAGTCTAGTCACCTCATATTTGATGTGTCTAAACATTTTTTCATGGATGTTTACTATATGTCAGCTGACCTACAGTTACTTGGTGATACAGTTACTTTGCTGAAAGCAAAAATCTTCTTTTTGGTGAAGTAGAAGTTAACATGATTGGAAGTGATACAGCTGGATCCTAGGCTGACCTAGAGTTACATTTGAGAGTGTTAACAAAGCAAATTGATAAGTTCATTTTGTCTAAGCTGCTTCTGTAATTGTACCAGATGGTGTGTGTCATGCTTACAACATGTGAATGAGGACAATTATTCCACCTGAGAAGCCAGAATGATTTGGTCTATTGACAGGCCCTTTATGGTGCTTAATGTAATCGATCACAGTGCTCACTCCAGAATATGTGATCTCTAATCCTTTAAAAAACATGTTTAGGAGTGAAACAATAAAAGATTTTGGTTTCAGGGGAGGGGGTGGTGGTGGTTTGTTTGTTTGTTTGTTTTGGTTGGTTTGGGGTTTTTTGTTTGGGTTTTTTTTTTGTTTTTTTTCTGCATAAAGAAGAGAACTAGGAAAACCAAATTTTAGTATAAATTTCCTCATTTCAGGTGATCTTAATGAAATCCAGTGTGATCAAATAGAACATATAGTAGTCTGGTTGGGAAAGACATGAGCACAGCAGGACGCTAACTGAAATACAGAGATCGTTTGAAACTGGTTAAAGAAGAGCTAGTGGTTCCTAATGCAATCCATCATTAGTAGGGGGAATAGGATGCATCAAGGACAGAGAATGTCATGTGAGAATGTATTACAGAACCACAAGAAAAATGACCTTTCTACCATATCTGTTTTTCAGTCCATTGTTGTAATAAGAATTAGATGTGTAAGCTTTTTGAAAGCTAGCTGTCTATTACAGTATAAACAGACCCCCACACCCATTGCATCCTATTGCAATACCCACATATTACACTTTCATATCTAGAAAAGTTATAGGACCCCACTAGAGGCTCAGGCACAGAATCAAACTTTAAGACCCCAGGTTTTTCTTGCTATTTATTATATCATTTATTCCTCATAAAAGATAATCATTATGAAGAGCAATAATTAATTTTTTGTTACAGCAAGCTTAAAAAGGAAAGCATGCTGAGGAATGAGTATCAGTAAATAGGCTATGGTTTTATTCCCACATAAGCCATTAAAAAAAAAAAAACCAAAAAAACCAAAGGTAACAGCATCTGTTGCTCACTACAGATGAATCAGTGATGACAAACATATGCCAAACTATTTGAATAACTACAAGCTCTGTTTTTGATTCTGTACTTGCTAATCCTTGTTTCATAATGCCTGAACAGAGATGAAAAAGGAAGTTACTAGTTTTAATTACCTTTTTACCGTGGGTTAGAGACACTAATTTTACTAGGCACCGCATCTTGCAATATTTAGGTTGCAAGAGAGATTCCTGTTTTTCTTATGTTTGAACTCAGGATAGTTTTGACTGAAGCTGAATGTGCAGAGAGCTGGAATGCTCACTTTGGGGCTGGCTAAATGCATTCTGGGGCTGGAGTTTTAGGACAAGGGTGAGTCTGTCAAAATTAATCTTAAAGGAAAGTTCTTACTTCATGGTGAGAGCAGATATGTTTTCACCCACAGGTCTGTTCCTCTTGTGTGATTTAGTGGTACCTGATTTCAGCTCTCTAAAAGAAAACACAACACCACAAATACAAGTAACATTGGATTTAACAGCCTGGCTTCTGTCTCCAGCTTAGAGAGAACCAAGCAGGTAATTTTCAATAGCAAGAGAGCTGAGATGAAGCACTACTGTTCCCACGACAAAGCATACAACGTCCCAGAGTTTTCTAATACACATAGGACTTGTTTTCAAAAGAGCTAAATATTCTGTATTTTTCCTGGTCTAGTTGTCCAGTATTGGGCTTTGTCCCATTGAGTTTTGGCACATATAAAATACTGATGCTTCATTTTTTAACATTTAATGTAGCCTCTAACACTACTGAGAAATTTTGTCATGCTTTCTGCTTAGTGTATTATTAAACAGTTGCTGCTCACTTGATAGATTTTTTTCCCAAGTGCTCTTGACTTTGACAAAATTATTCAATTGGTTGAGAGGCAATCCATTTCTAAGATGTTATGTTTTGAAAATATTCTCAATTTAAAATTGCTCGATAAATATGTTTCTTTAAGAAGCTTATGTTCTATTACTTTAAAATACCAAGATTACTAATCATTATGTTGTTCTATTTCATTATAGTTAATTGATTTCAAGCATTTAAGAACATGATGTACTCCTATTACTACTTCAGAATCCTGTAGCAGAAGAGTCTAAATCATTATTTTGAAAGAGTAGATTTTATTCATGTTTTGTGGTTAGCCTGTCTTTGAGGTTAACAGTTTGATTACATCTTTTGTTGGTGCTACCTTGTTTTTGAAGTGACAGAGAAAGTTGAAAGAATTGCAGTTCCCCAGAACAAGTGAGCTTACCTAAATAAAGACTATCAATTGCTGACAGGAATATAAAGCAGGGAATGAGGGAGGCGGAAAAAGTAACTGATGGACAAGTGTATAAAAGAAACAAGAAAAAACCTCCACAAATTGCAGAAAGCAAATGGTTTACCTAAAATCAGGTAGAAAAACAGCTTTATCAACTGCCATGCATACAGTTTAGCTTTCTTGTCTCATTAATAGTTTTGCATAAACACACATACTTACCTATTCAAGTGGATGTTTCCTGGCATGCTCTTGGACCACATACTACTGGGATCAGTATTGATGAGGAATAGCAGTCTAAACAGAAACAGCAGTTAAGGAAGAACAGCATAAACTAGCTGATTTTGGAAAGAATTGGCTGAAAATACAAGGATACAGATGAAGTTTGACTTCTCTTTTAGTGAAATGAGGCTTACATGATGTCTATCTCACTCCTATCAGCTTGTGATCTTTCTGGACCAAATTCTACCAAGGGTGACATACATAGTCATCCTCTTAGTAGCCAGAAAATAGGCAGCTCGATACAGTAAAAAAGACTGTTATTGTGCTTTCCCCCATCCTCCCCTCCCTCAGTCCTTGTGGGAGAGAAATGCTGAAAGCAAATCCAGATTGGATAGTGAGAACCTCAGTGTTGGAAAACAGGAGCTTACACCTTTTTAGACATCAGGGGATCTGACCATTAGGTACAACCCAAAGGAAACCAGGCCTCATTAGTTCTGCAGCCCACAGGCCTGTTTTTCTAATGTACAGAGGTTCAGTTGTGCTATGAATTTTTTTCCCTGAGACTTTAAATCTGAATGCATAGTTTTGGTGTAGATGACATGAGGTATTTTGGACCCTATTTCCAGCAGCGTAGGAAAATTTCAGTGAGTTAAATCACTGTGCAATTTATATTTTTAAAACTAAAGTTCCTTGTATGACAAGCTGGCAGCCTGCTCATGTGTTCATGTTCAATCTATGTGTTCCATAGATTTCAATGTCACATTAGAAGTTCTGATGTAAAGAAAGATTTAAAACACCATTCACCATTTTTTTTAATACTGGTGTGTTCCTTAAAACCTTTTCCTGAGGCTATCAGAATATTTTAATGTCTCATCACTTCTGCAACATACAGAAGGGTCATAAAGTGATAGTTTTCCCATGGCAGAAATGCCTTTGAAGCAAAACAAAGCAGTATTTAACACTTCAGAGCAAATGAAGCTCAAAGTCGTTTGCAACAGTCAATGAGAAACAGTACTAAACTCAACAGCATCTGCCAGAGGAATGTAGGCCAGCAAGATGCAATTATGTGTCTAGAAATTTTAAAAGATAATGAGGTTAGTCCCCTATTCTTGTACCAAAGATCCACAAAGTTTTTAGAAACCACATCTCAGAAGACACTCTGCCTTAATTCTTCTTGGAAAGAGAGAATCCCTGTGAAGTTTCCTGCTTTATGGTGTTATGTTCAAGGCTCTGTGCAGTAGTTGCTTGCTCAGTGTTACCCACTTCCTATTGCCATATGGGATTCCTGGAGATCAAGGGAGGTCATGAGATCAGTATAAAGTGCTATAACAAAAATCTTCCAACAAATTAAACCATATTTTGAAGCTGACATCAAGGAACAAATTGTCAAAAGCAGTGAAGTAGGAACTGGGCACCCAGTAATAAAGTATTTTGACATTGTATATTTCATCTTAATATATTCAAATTATTTAGAATCATAACAAACAGGGATCTCCTTATTTTATGCAGCTGCTTAGGAGGTGAAAAAGTATAGACACAATGGGAGCATGAATCCTTGCTATTTAATGTTTATTACATAGAGCTTTAAACATTGGTAATACTACTGTGTTATCTGTAATTTTTATTTTTTTTTCAATATGACTTTTGTTTATAATAGTATCTGAATAAGTTCTGGACATTCATAAACTGCAGGCTGAAAACCTGACCTATTGTTAATTTTTATTTTCTTCCTAAGGGACAAGAGAGTACAAATGTATGTGAATTACTTCAATTTATAATTTAAGTCTGCTTTATAGCTATTTTTCTAATAGGTTTTTTTTTTAATACTATCATTAACACACTATCCTATTGTGTGCTTAAGCTGGACATCTTTGGCACAAAAAGTTGTAAAGTAGCATCTTAGGGTGGAAGCCAGTGAGGGTCTTAGCTCATATAGAAATCTGTTAAAGAATCAGCCTGTGTAAAAATGGTATCTAATGGCTGTGCAAGATGTATCCTGACTTTGAAGTGTTCTGTTGTGCCAGAGGAGCATATAATGATTTTTATTAAGGGGTTTGCATGCTATATGTAGATATATGAAAACTTACGAATATTGTCTGCTCTGACCTGAAATTGGACATTTTCCACTGAAAGAAAACAAGGATAACTTAGATACACTTTTACTCATTTGTGGTTCTTAGAAGATGATGCATGTTTAGCATTAGTAAACATTTCCATAAGGGATGATGATTTCACAACAGAAGGACAAAGGAACATTATGCTGCTGTTCAGACGTGGTGTGATAGCAGCATTTGGCAATCAGTCTTTTTGATAACATAAAGATCATTGACTTTTTTCTGCAGTTTGGAAGCTGGAAATAAATGCACTGCTTTTGTTAAATATCTTGTCTCATTATGGGTTTGATGTGTGATACATTCAGTTCTGACTATTTCCAGATCAAATCTGAGCAGTGATAGTGTGTGCATACAGAGAACTAAAAATTGTAGCTAATTCCCTTTGTAAGTGAAATTCAGTAAGATGAGACATTCTTTAGTAAAGCTAATATTGAGCCTTTATCAGTCACTCGTAATTTCTTGCCTGTGTGTGCTACGTAATCGGATGAGCATTCAGCTTATGGTCTGATTACTTAGCAGGGTCTTTTCAACAAGAAAAGAGATGGAAGCCCTTCTGACCGCCAGCACTTAGCTTTTGGGGTCTTACAAGAGCATACGTAAATACTTTTAATGGCTTTAGTGTGTTTTCATTGGGGAGCATCAAAACCAGCCTAAGCAGGATGAGCCAGAGAAAGCAGCTGAGGCTTTGTCTGCACAGATGGGTGCAGACTGTCACGCCTTTGATCTGCTTGCACACTGAGCTGTCTGAATGGAAGCCAGCTCTGGCCTGGAAGCCATAAAGACATGTTAATGTATTACCATGCTGGAGCTCAGCCTTACCAGTGCTAGGGCTGCTTTTGTTTCAATAACCTCTCTATAACTGTTTTTTTAATGAAGTTGCTCCCATGCTTTGTTCCAACTAATAAATAAAATACTTCATTTTTACAGGACCACAAATCACATTCTCAAAGAGAGAAAGCAGGAAATATTTTAAATGCTGCCGGACCTGCAAGCTGATCAGTAGTTATTATTTGAAAAGTTTTATCCCTTTCTGGCTCTATGTGTGAAAAAACCACAAAATTTAACACAAGACCCGTGTCTGATAGGAGCATACAAAACTGAGACGAACCTAGCAACCATGACAGTTGTTCTAGTAAACAGCTAGTGATCAGAGATGGTTTTCTGTTTGAAGTATCTGCAGGGATTGTAGCACTGTGTGACATAGCTGCAGGCTCTAATTTAGTGCCCTGGATTAATAGCAGGTGGAGCAGCCACTCATTGTCCAAATATTCTGTGCCCTGCCACAGTGATTCCTCAGTGTGCTCCTATGCCAAAAGTAGGGATGGCAGGGAGGAAAGATACTAAGCACTGAAATAAGAGGTTTCTTTATAAGGAGGCAATGTTAAGTTAAAAAAAAAAAAAAAAGAAAAAGAAAAAATTGACATAAAATGGTAGAGAGGATGACAGAGTGAGTGTTATAAAAACAGCGAGGAAAAAAGATGTGAACTAAAAGAATAAAATGATATTGTCATAACACCCACAGGCCTCCCTTCTGGAAAGGACAGGGAGTAATTTTCAGGAGCGAAACTCAGTGTTCTGCAAACTCAGCTCAAACTATCAGTAATAATCTTGAGAAATGAGTCTGGAGGATAGAAATGAAGCTGGCGGTATTTCAGAGGCAGAGTCGGCGTTGCCTGTCATCCCATTGAGAGACATACCCTGTTAGGGGCTGCTAATGTTGCACTCCTGTCAGAGTAACATAAAACATTGCATGTTAAACAAGTGGCAGACAAGACAGTGTGGAGGCAAATTGTTCAGCAGATGGCACAGCCTACTTTACTTACCATCTGAAGTTAGAAAATAGAACAAATGCCATTTTTTGCATTCATTCATTCTTTTCAAATACTAGTCTGGGTACTGTTCGGTAGCTTCCTTTGTTGTGGCTATTGAGACAAGAGGACCTGCACAGTATGATTATAATATGAGATATGTCAAGTAGAACACTCGTGTACATACACTTTGAGCTGAAATTTCAGCAGAGTTGAATATAAGTTTCTGAGCTATAGTAACGGAATGCTTTGAGAGTTTTACATCTGATATCTGCTTTGAGCTGCAAATTTCCTGTGGCTTACTGTTTCCTTTCTTTTGAAAGCCTCACAATTTGTAGACACACTAGGCTTATACCATCCTCCATATTCTTAATCCTTGAAGGAGAAAAATTTCTTTGGGAACAGGGAAAATAACAGTTGAGCAGCATGATAACTGGTTTTTCTCTCTCAGAATTCAATTTGCATCCCTCTGGAATAAAGTATGCTGTTCTCATTGAATTGGGTGGTGTTGGACTGTGTCAGCTGAGTCAACTGACGTCTTAGGAAAAAAGAGTCATCAGCCATCAGTTTGGGACAAACTGAATGGAGTAACAATTCCCATCTAAACAGGTCTTTATATTGAGCACCTTTTAGATACTCCTGGTTCAGTTTCTTGGTTAGATTTGCTTTCTTCCTCTAGCCCAAATAAGGGACAGTGAAAGATAAGCTATTGCTATGTAAAGTGACAGACAAGGGAAAACAACATCATTTGTTAACTTAGCAAGAGTAGTATGTTTGGTTCTCCTCACACACAGACAGGATACAATCTCTTCTCTAAGGAGTTTACAGACTAACTAGAAGAGGCAGCAGTGTTCAGGTAGCTGTTGGTCATTCAGAAGAAATCTGAATCAATTGTTTCAGAAGACTTAGAAGTAATAGTGGAACCAGTAGCAAATTCTAGTCCTGTAAAGTAAGAGAAAAAAGGAAAACCTCACATTCACTGGCAGAGTGGATGTTTTTCAGAAAACTTCATTACATATATACCAAAATCGTGATTAAACAAGCACAAACATAACACTCAGTTCTGTAATAAGCCTCAGTTTAGTGTTTTCTGGAAGGACAATGTAATACTGACTTTTTAATTGAAACTTTGTATAGTTGATTACAAAATAAAATTCTTTCTTTCCACACATAGAAACATAGCTGTTGAGAGATAAGCATAACATCTTCCCTTCTTTGATGTCCAAGATGTAGAAGTTCCCTTTTCCTGTGATATCATCAATATTTTATAATTTAGCTTGCATTTCTAGCTCATTACCGAGAGTGTCTCTCGAAAAAAAAAAAATTTGACAAACCAATGAGAATTGTTACTTAAATTAATATAATTTTTACTACTTTACTCATTTATTTATAAACAGATGGATTCTGTTTGCCAGTCTGTTCTCTTACATACTCCAACTGGCAGATCCAGTGTATTTTAGGTGTAAGTTTGTGCTTGTTGCCTAAAATATGTATTGACTTTGTGTAAAAATTAGAAGCTAGTTTCTTAACATTGGTGGGCAGTTTATTTAGTTGAAAAATTCTCATCCTTTTGATATTTTACTGTGATTATATGAGTATGTGTACGTATGTGAAAAGAGAATACAATTGTGTTGTTTTGTGGTAGAAATGGGCTTGGTTTTGGAAGCACCTTTCAAAAATATTTTTCAAACTTGTGAACCTTCTTCAGGATCAGTCATGGCTTATAAAGCATAGATATGAAATAATGCTCTTAACATTTTCAGGGATGCAGTATACCATTAACACTGTAGATTGATTTTCAGTGGCAACATAACACTTCTAATGCACTGTGAGTCTCTTTAACAAGACTGTCCTGCATTTCAGTTATTCTCAGCTGTCTGCAAACTCTTCGAGTATTTCATGTGCAGAAATTCAATTTGAAACATGATGATTTCTCTGTTTTATTTCCTACTGATAATCAACAGAAATGTACCTGAATGAAGATTTATTTCATAGATTTTTAAGATACTGGGCCAAATACTGCCTTCATCTTAATAAATTATTTATTACAGACATTTATGATGAAGTCAAGGAATCTCTTAATGATGGGAGCTCTCAATGTGTAAATATTATAAATTCTGTATCAATGTAAACAAAATTTCCATTTCCTTTTACCACCAAGAAAATTCATGCACTGATTTGACAAATCTGTTTTAATGAACAGTTGTAATACAAGTACTTTCTACCTATGGCTACTGATAGAGCAGTGATTTCTGTCTCTTCTCTTTACTAGTCTTGACCTTGGTTTGTTATAACTCAGTACATTACAACTCATTATAAAACTTTATTTGTCCCTGCAATATGTCTGTTAATAATCAACTGCTGTTTCACTGTTACTGTGTTTCTGGATAACATGAAATATGTGAAAAGAAAGACAAATGACAGTTGTAATTATTTTATAGTTTACAGGAAACAGCCTGAAATTGTTATAGCTATTTTTACATTGGAAAAATTTGGAGAGGGATATTCACAAAGGGTGATATAAAACTCCCTACACTCTTGCTACAATTTAATTGGGAAAGATAGACCTGACGTAGCTCTTCTAAAGGTCCCTCTACCTTCTTGAATTGGCTATACAGGCAGAGATTAGCCTTACTAGGATAATGTTGGCCCTTATGAACAACCCTCATACAGATTGATAGGAATGAAAGAGAAATAAAGTACTAATACATGTGTAAGCCTCTTCAGAAAAGGTTTTAAATAGATGCTGATTTCCAAACTCTTGCAAAACCTTTACATCCAGCAAGACTAATTCAATGGCAGGCATTCAGTTTCCCAAAATGAGGTAATACAGAATATAAAAGGGATGATATTGATCTCCAGGGGCTTTAAGTCATTCTGTGTGGTTTTCCATTAATTAAGTAGGTCAATTAAAATAATCATGTGAAGTTCAATTTCACTTCAGCTCCAATTTCGTTCATATGTTCTCTCCTTTCTGAAATCTCCCACAGCTTTTTTGACTACTTGGCAGTAGCTATTTGGTTATTATCATATTGAATACTGAGACTAATGAATCTATATAGCAGACTGTTCTCAGGAACTGACCAAAGGGTCTAACACAGGAAAAGCCCCACATGGCTAGTGTGGAGCCACTACTTGTGCAAAAACCCTCGGTGAATGACAGAAACAGAGTGAAAAGGTGCCAAATCCATTGAAAATATGAGAACACACCTATAAATAAAACTAAGTCTAAATGCTCAGACAGATGACGATGATGATGAAGGCAAATAACATTAATAACTGCTTTCAGAAAAGAGATCAAGGAAAGCAATCAAAAGGAAAGATTAATTATTTTGTCTTAAGATTATCTGGAATCAGTTGTTGATAGAATCACAAAGGGTGTTTCAAAGCTGTGGTTTAATTAAGAGATAATCCAGAATGATCACATTTAATTATTTTGTAAAGGTCATTATGTCTTCAGTCTTTTTTAGAAATAAAAACACTGTGAAGTGGTCTGTTAGAATAGAAGAAAAAGAAAATGTTACTTCAATTGATAAAACAACACTGAGCAATGAATACTGATTTATGTGAACAGCTGATGTTCCTCATTAAAAAGACTATTTACAAATTAAGATGTCACATTCTTGAAGAGACAAAAGTACAAGTAATTAAACTGGATGATTCTGGATTATTTTATGTAATCCAGTGTTTAAGAATGGTCATTATTGCAGAATCAGTCTGATCTTCAATAATCTCTAGATTAGGTAATTGGTCATTTTACCTCACATGTGTGATTGATGGCTACTTTTAAGCAGGGCTCATTTGCAGTACTATTTCTTTCCCTTCTCCCTTTTTGTCACTGGGAAGTCAGAATATCTTGTAAACCAATTGTTATGAGATGTCTGCTTTTATTCTTCTACACAAATGTTGGCTTTCAGCATCTCTTGGAAACTCACAAAGAAGTTTATTTGCCTGTTCCTTTTTTGATGTCTCTCAATATCACAACATATTTTTCTACTGAATACTAAGAAGCAACATTAATCACCCAACTGTAAGAAGAAGAGTTTTAGGCTGGTATGTACAGGCTCCATTGACTTCCACAGAGCTGTGATAATTTATAACGTAAGAAGATCATGCAGTAAATAGCCTATTAAATCTAAATGAAATGTATAGTTAATTGCACATGGCATATGATTTATAACACTATTTGTTCTAGGAATTTCCTGACATGGTATCATTACTATTTGGCAAAAGATCTGAAATCTGTTTTTAGAAATTTGGCTTCATATTAACCATAGCCAGTGAATGTCTAAATAGAGTAAGTGGTAGTAGCAAATCTGTCACTTCTCTTACTTAATCTGTGTTAAATATAAAATACTTGTTGAATTATTATTATTTTAATCCTAGATAATAATGAAGTACCATTTATAAAAAAGGCTTTAAAATTTATTATTGTTTTAAATTTAGTTGAATGAACTTCACCTTGATGAACCCATTCAATATTGGAAGCCTGATTCCTCCAAAAGCTAAGGTCAGTAATAGGTAGAAACAACAATTGCTTTCACTCCAGTTTCCTGAAGTTGTATTGCAACATATTCTGGACATTTGCATAGTTGGTCATTTTAACTGAATGCCAATTTTCATTTTTCATCAAAGTAGTAATCTTAAACAGACACATAAAATTGGGACAGAAGCATTAATTTCCTAAAAGCAGGCCACTGCTACTAGGATCCAAAATACAGTTATGAGAAGAAAATTGCTATTTACAAAGTAAGAAACAGCAGCCAGATTGTTTCTTCTTCACTTACTGTGCACAGTGTGTGTTGGCACCATATTGCAGTAGCTCAGAAATCTCAAACTGTCAGGAAAAACAAACCATGACCCACAGACAGAATGGAAGGTTGAAGAAAAAAAAAACACAAAAAGGAAACCAGGAATTCATCTCCATTTATCAACAGCATGCTGCATTTGACAACAGTGTGGTGGAATCTACTTCTCATTCATGAGTCATGCATTCCCAGTTACTCTTTTTTATGCTGCTCTTCTCTCTTCTATGAGCTTACAGTACCAAGCTTGATTTAATGGGCAGTGAAACAAAAAAGGAGGCACATCATTCACACTGATGCTCCTTAGCTGCACTCTAGTCCATTTGTTTTGAATATTCTCTTTCATATTAGGAACTGAGAAAGTATTCTGCCTATTGAACAGTTCAGCATTGTTTCTTATTTGCATGTCTTTTCTGAGTATTTCAGGACAGTTTGGTTTTATAGAATTTTGTCTTTTCACTTATGAGCTATCATTTCTTCATTAGACTACTTTTTTAAAAAAGAAATTTCCAGCAAAATTAATATTATACCGAATATCACCAATTCAGAGATCTGAATCATGCAATGCAGTAACTGAACTGTTTGGACCTCAGTGTTATTCCACCATGTTATAAAGTCAGGGCAATTTTTTGCTGCTGTGGTTATTCCTTGTGAACTTTTTGCTCTGGATAAACTTTTTTTTTTTTCCTTTTTTTTTTTTCCTTTTCTTTGCTCTTTACATATGATTTTGAATATTTGCAGCTATACATAGACCTAGCACAGGTCAAACTGTCTAAAAGAAAATCTGACTGGTCAACACAATACATAGAGTCTAGTTCTTCAGCATGTCATCCAAAGCGCTCACCATGGCCACTGGGAGGCTGCCAAATACCTGAAATATGGTGCAGGGAAAGGCAGAGAACAACCTGCACCTGGTATTTTGTGAATGAACATCCGTTCCAAGGTGCTACGTGAAGGTTCTTTCCTATTGTCACTATTGAGCGACAGACTGAATTTTAGTCTTGTGCCCTTTCTTGCAAGGAGCTATGTGGTGCTCATATTGTTTGGGTAAATGAACGTAAGAATACATTGCTGGTGCAATGTATTCTTAAAATCGACTCCTTTCTTGGGAGACAACTGTGTGAGCAGGGGAAATACTGGACAGCCCTCAACTGCAAGCTCTTAAATAAGATGGAACATGGATCTGTAGGAGCAAGTCCAGACGAGGGCCATGAAGATGACTGGAGAGCTGGACCACCTCTACTATGAAGACAGGGTGAGAGAGCTGGGGTTGTTCAGTCTGGAGAAGAGGAACCTCCAGAGAGACCTTATAACACCTTCCAGTACCTAAACGGGACCTACAAGAGAGCTGGAGAGGGACTGTTTACAAAGGTATGTAGTGACAGGACAAGGGGTAATGGCTTTAAACTGAAAGAGGGCAAGTTTAGATTAGATATTAGGAAGAAATTCTTTACTGTGGGGATTGTGAGGCACTGGAACAAACTGCCCAGAGAAGCTGTGGATGCCTCATCTCTGAAGTATTCAAGGTCGGGTTGGACGGGGCTTTGAGCAACCTGGCCTAGTGGAAGGTGTCCCTGCCCATGACAAGGGAGTGGAACTAGATGATCTTTAAGGTTCCTTCAAACCCAAAATGTTATGTCACCTTTTTTTTCTTAATAGTAATTTGAATGTTTTAAGTCAGTAACATGAGTGATAGAAGACACTGACAAAGCCAGGAAAGTAACTTTTCCAGTTGTATATTCAAGACATACAGCCCCTCAACAGCTCTAACACTTCTTTTTCCTGATGGGGCTTCCTCCCCACCCGCAGTAGGGGTTGTTGTAACATCCAGGCTGCTCTTCTGCAGCTCCTCAGTGGTGCCAGGCTCAATTCCAGCACCTAGCCACCACACTCAGCAGCATGGAATCCATCCTTAGAGAATCAGAGGGCTTTAAAGTTCACATAAGGATGGACCCTGCCATATCCTATCCCTGCTGAGAATTGTCCCTAAAACATATTTAAGGACAAGTACAAATTTCTTTCAAAACAGCGATGTAGGCCCAGACAAATGCACTGTTTTCCAGAGGAATACACACAGATTTAAACAAGGAAACAACAGAAACACATGTATAAGCTGAAAATTTAAACAATGATTGGGTTTTTGTCTACTAAACAATTTCTTTGGTCTATTCTTCTGGCCAGGCACCACAGACCCACGAATGATTAGTAAATCCATGTGTTACATGCGGTTTCCGTATACAATCTCTTATGTAAGTATAACACAATCTTTATGAAGTCACTGGCTGTTGTTGACTCAACAGCTGAGGGAAAAAACAAACAGAACAACAAATATTACCGTCCAACTTAAATTTTTATCCTAGCTTAGTCTTGTATGCATAATTATGTTTTCCAACCACCTTCTCAATGATCCCTTAACACTTAAGACTTTTTTTTCCCACGAGATGAAAACAAATTTCTTTCCCATCACCTTCAGCTGGCTCCTTTCCTCTTCCTCTCCCTATCTTGCTCTCAAGACTGCCACCTACTTAACCACTTGTTAATTTCTTTAATATATAGGTTTGGAGTGCTGGACTGGGAAGTGACCGTGTTGTCACCATGGTGTTCCTGAGTCCCAGCAGTGAGAGCTCCAGGAGCAGAGAATGCTCTCATGGCCTTTACAACTGATCAGCAATAAACTGTTCATCCTTGCAGACCAAAAATCCCACAATCCAGTTGCCTCTTTCATTAAGTCTTGAATCACTGACAGTTGTGGCACCATTTAAATGAATTATTTTCTGAACTGTCATCAAAGTGATACAGTTTCTGTGCTTTCTAAATTATTGTTTCACAGTATATATACACGATTGGCGAGAGCAAATGAATGTAATGGCACTTAAAGTTTGCAGATAACTTCTAAATGAACCACTTGATCTGGATTGAGATCTGAAAAACAACAAATGGGCAACAAAGACCATCAAGCTTATGAAATTACTTCTGCACAAGAAACAACAAAGTAAGAAGTCAACAGTCTGGAAAAAACATGTTTTATGGAAGTGAGGGGAAATAATACAGATTTGCAGATTCCCTAGTGGTGTTCAGAGACTCAGCTGATACTGAAGTCTCTACCACAAGATGAAAGGGTAAATCAAATAAAACTGATGACAACAGTTTCAAAATAAGAGTACTTTCACCAAGCACCAAGATCCTTAAAGTTCATTTGGTGCTTAAGGAAAGACTGACTAAATTCAAATAAATATTGAGAGTTATGATATACACAGGAACCTCATCTGGATCACTATGTCCTTGACTTGAAAATGATTGACGTTTGTGAGTGCTATGGTGAAGAATTATTTTCATTTGCTCTTATAATTGTCTCTAGATAATCATATCTGGCTACTGCTGAGAGCACTTAACTTGGGACTTAGCTTGGTATACTATTCTTTCTTTCTTACTTTCTCTTGTCTTTTTATTTAAAGGAGTAAATAGGAGAGAATACACAGTCACAGAATACAGAAAAATGAAACATTATTTCACTATAAATTAATAATATAAAAAAGAGTCTTCCCTTAATAGCTTCTGAATATTTAAAATGTTTGTAAGAATTTAAAAAGAATTAAAGAATTTAAAGTTTGGAATGATGAAAACAGTCCATCAAAGACAATATAACTACTCTGCCTTCTTATAAATTCCCATATTCAGGAGGCCAGTCTGACTGGAGCATACAGTTTCAGATGGCTTATACATTTTACAGTTCACAGTAATGAGATTAAATGAGAAAAAACTTCATTGTCAGGACCAAGCTGGATTTTGAATAATGATGGTGCTGAAGTAGAAAAAAAACCCTGTCTGATACAAAAAAACATTCTGGCCCATGGAATGCCAGCTTGCTAGAATTAAATGGATAAGAGGTTTCATGATTCTTTTTGTGTAACAGCTTATCCTTTCCTCTGTTTTTTGGTTTTTTTTTTTTCTGAAATATATCTGAATTTCCTCCTGTTGTTCTTGTCATCTCTCTGCAGGACTGTGATAGAGTGTCACAAGAGTCTCCCTCATATTATTCCCATGAACTAGATACACAATTTACATAGAAAATATAATGGTTTCTTTTGTATATGTAATTTTATTCTACAGCTTTTTGAACGTGTAGTAAGCAATACTGCAAGGTTGGTGTTTGTCCTGCCCACTCCCCTGCCCCCTCCGCTATATTGGTATAATTTTTTTCCTTTAAATTGTTCCCGTGTACATCTCACAATAACTTTCAATTCTGTAGAATTACTACCAATATTTAGAAAAATGCAACTATCTGTCATAAATGCAATTAAACCACAAATAAACATAAGCACAGATAAAAGTAAAATGTATTTTTAGTATTTCTTAGATAGTAAATGTGCATTTTAATGAGGGTAAAATGAGTGTAATTGCTAAATGAGACAACCCTTTACAGAGAATCTTTGGTCTAAAACTTTAAAACAATTAAATTAAATCACATAAATTCAGTTTTACTGGGTGCCTAATACAATCATGGTTCACATTTGGCAATTAATACACTTTATGTCAGGTATGACTAAAGACTATATATGTAATATATACACATAAACTTGTTGTTTCAGCTCTACTTTCATCAGAAATGTTATATAGTATATATTGCTCATTAGTGAATGCTGAAACGGCACTGTCAGGTTGGATAGCTGAGGTTTTCACAGAATGGAGGTAACAGAACAGGCAGTTAATGAGCTGATCCTGTTGACCTGCAGCTTCTGAAGCGATGTTCAGGAACTGGCCTTGTTCCTTAAAATGTCTGTTCAAAGGATGATTACTTGCTCAGTGAACAGGCATTTTAAGGAACAAAGTCAGTTGAGATTAGTCCTAAATGGGCTTTTGTTCTTAGTTTCACATCTGTAACTCAACTGTAGGCCAAAAGAAGTGTTGCATAAATCCAGTTATTTTTTGAGGTGTACATAATGATGAAACGTTTCAGACGCTTAGGAAGTATTAATTCTTGCAGTCTAAATGAAAGCCCGATTACCTTCCTATTCTTGTCAGAAGGCTGTGAGGAACAAGAGGTTCTAAGGTGTTTTTAAGATGCTGTGGTGTTAATTGCTAAAGTGAGAGTGAGCCAGTGTGCTGCTCTGTGATTACAGTTTTATTTCCGCAAGCTAATTGTTAGGGCAAATGTCAGCATTTGTATGTGTAACTGAGCATCAAAAATGCGTAAATGTAATTGGTCCTTACAATTATTGCAAGTGCATGATTGTGCCCATAAAACTAGAGTTCTCTGAAAATACCTAGTTCAGCAAAAGATTTGTTACATGACATAAACAAAACTCCTAGCACATCTCAGAGGTTACCATAGAAGACAACATTTCAAGTTTCCCAGAAAGTGGTTTAGTGAGTAATGCTGGACTATCAATGTCAGGTCCTACATGATACAGTGGAAGATGGGCCAAGTTTAAGGAAATTTAAAAGCCACAGCCTTGTCATATTTAAGATGTGTTTCTTTCAATAGGAAAAAAGAGTTAGCCACATTTTTCCTGCAAATAACTAGACTCTTTTTATGTCATCAACAGTCTTGCATAATACTTTCTCACAAAAATATAAACCCAACAACTATTATATACCTTATACAGGTACCTGCTAGATTTGTGAGTAAGTAGATATTGGTCAAAAAAGAAAAAAAACATGAAAATTTATTTTTAATCTGATGAACAATACTTGTAAAAAGCAAGCAAAAAAACAAAACCAACATGAAAAAATCATGAAGAAAAATGTTTGCTTTTGTCAAATTAAAGATCAGTTTTGCTGTTTGCTTCAGAATCAATTGCTTCTTCAAAATGGTATTTCAAGAATAAATGAATAAAAGAATAAATATTTGTTTTCAAACTAATTGTTGAAAGGAAAAGCTAGTACACTTCCAGACCCAAATGATTTACTTCTTGGGTAAAATAAAGAATCTTGTGAAATCCAAGCCAATATGTTCCTTTACAACCCTGAGGCTTCCCCACTGGGCACAGAGGCATCGGTTCTCAGTCTGGGGCTACCACGAGTAGAGTTCTGACACAAGTGGCCACTGGTCCCACAATACAGCATGATATAGACTGAGAAACAACAAATAATGGATGTTGAATGATGTCACCTTTCTGAGAAAAACTGGTCAGAAATCTTTGAGCAATTGCTTTCTCTCATTAAATTGATAAGTTGTCAAAACTAATATTTCTACTGGAATTGTATGTCTGAAGAAAAAGAATCTGTCTGTAGTTTCTTTTCAAGGCAAATTCCTGAAAAGCTCAGTGATTAGGCAGGATGTGAGAGACCTAGATTAAAATCCTTCTTTAGTGTTATGCTTTGCAGTCCAAAGATTTAATTATTTATGGAAAGCAGGGCAGTTCAAACAAATTAATTTGGATGTCTGAATTAAGACCAAGGACTAGAGCCTGGATTTCATACAAGGCAGTCTACTATTTATAGTTGGGGAGAAAAAAAGGGATTTAGTGCAGATCAGGAATTTCTAAAATTTTTCCTTGCTCTTACAAAAAGCAAATCCAATTCTGTTTTTAATCTGGTCAAAGTCCAGCTCTAAGTGGAACTATGCTGGACTAAACATGTAAATCAGAGCTTTCACTGTGGTATTGCTGAATGAGACATTTTAAAAGTGTCTAAAAAATGGAATATAATAGGGCAGAGAAGAGAACATTTTCAGGAAAGAGGAGATCATCTGTCATTTATTTCAAAATAACTTTGCTTTACAGGTCAGAAAACACTGTACATAAGAAGGAGTTAAATATACTTTTTTAAACTTTCAGCTAGGCAAGGAATGTACCTAATAGTGTGGCCAGATTGTATTTCTTTTTTTCCAATACTTTTGTAACTCATTTCAGCTTAAATCAGTACTTCTATGGGAAAATAAATTATCTATTTCCACTATGACAAGTTTATTTGTGCAGAGTAGAAGACAACATTTGTTTGTACTTTGAAGACCCCTGTGGGAATTCTAAGGATCGAATTCATATATTGTATTTATTGTACTTTCTTCTACCTAAAAAAATATTTAGGGAAGGAAGAAGAGGGGAGAGAGAGAGATGGGTGGGGAAGGGAGAGAGAGAGGCAGGGAAATAGAACGAGAGAGGAAAATAAGAGGTTAATACATTGAAATACATGAAAAAAATATTGAAAAGCACATTAAAAATATCAACAATCAGCACAGTTTCAGGTTAGTCTTAGAAGATGCAACAATAGCAGAAGGATGAGAAGATAAATGACTGAGGAAAGTCATGGGAGAGAAAACTTTGGATACAGCAGCTGCAGCTGGGGAAATTCTGTAAGTAAGACCTTCTTTTACAGCCCTGGTGTTGTACTGGTGAAATTTACATTAATAGTAGGAAAATATTCTTTGGTTTATTTTCAGAAGAAATAACTGGCAAAATGAGAATCAAATGTTCTTAGGATAGATGGCACTACAAACCCTGTTGGACAAGCCCAAAGAGAGCAGGAATAGTAAAAACAATTGCATGTGTGCATATTACAGTCCAGGAGAAGGGAAGGAATTACACTCTTTCATGCCACTAAGCTGCTGGTGGTCATGTTTAGCTGCACACTGATCGTCTTTCCTGGCTGATCTTACAGAAGTGCTGGGGAAATTACTGCAAGTTTAGATTCTCATTCAGCATAGAAAGCTGGGAGATGGTTGATTGGATTTCTTCAGTCAGTCTTCTCAGCTGTGATAAATGAGCTACGAGTAAAGTCAAAGCACTGAAACACATCATGCTTGTGAGAATTTATCAGTTAATAGGAAAATTTTGATTCAATGCAAAGCAACATGGCATGAAGTAGCCTGCACAGGCAAGGTAACCATAAGCCCTGCTTATTTGACTTGTTAGTGTTGGCCAAGGAGAAAATTGGAGAGACTTAGCACAGGCTCTTTTTACATCACTCTGTGTTGCTAATTTCTTGTAGGTTGGTTATCACATTGCATTGACCTGATGAATTCTATTCAGAACCTTGACTACTTTAATCTGTGTAATATGCACTGCTTTATTTGCATGTCAAGAATTAGTGTTACCATAACCAGTATCATGACACCAGAAGTGATATCAGTGCTCTTCAATTTCTGTGAATGTAGGGCTTCCAGTCTTGCATTTACCTTCACCAAATGAATGCCAGTTAATCATGTCACATCCCATCCCATCCCATCCCATCCCATCCCATCCCATCCCATCCCATCCTTTTACATGTACATACTTTTAATTTATTCACCTTAACATTATTGCTTCTATCATGCAAAAAAGAGAAATTATTATTGCATGCAAACTCTTGAAAAACCCATGGTGACCAGTATGCCCTGGCAACTGATACATTGAGGACTCCCTGTTTTATTGCTAACATTTTTCTTGTCCCTTAACTGAATTGAACAAATATATATTTATAATAATTTGTGGATTTTATTTGCAGAGAGAAGGGATTAATTCTGTTGTTCACATTCACAGAATCAGAATATTCTGAGGAACCTATAAGGATCATTGAATCTAGCTCTTAAGCGAATGGCCCATACAGGGGATTGAACCTGTGACCTTGGTGTTATTAGCACCAAGTTTTAACCAGCTATCCACTCTGCAGCCTTTGTGCGACTTCTACTTTCATAGTTCATCTTACCTGTACTTTGAGGTGTCCAGGCTTGAAAAGTTTCACTTATGAAAAAGAATTATGTCCTATTTTCTACTTAGTATGAGCATTGCAGAATCTAAGAGAGAACTGTGTGCTCCTGCTGCACTTCCATCCTTGGCAGCCGTCTCATGAGTCTAATGCAACATCTAAAGCCCTGGTTCTTCAATATGGTAAATCGAGCTTTGGGACAATCAACATAGAATCAAATATGCATAACTCAAAATGTTAATGTAGAACAAACTCCTTCTGCAGACCTAATGTTTTTCAAACTTTTTGACAAATCAGCTTTTGTGTCAAAGTGATATTGTCTGTCTATTCCACTCTGTTCCAGATGAGATAGCAACCAGAATACCCTACAACTAGTTCTGTGAAAATATGACCTCGTATAAAGATTCAATTTGTACTTCTGTGTGCAGAAATCTAGTATAAGCAGTTTTGAAAATATGGACCTAATGAGGTCACATTTAAGATACAATGCTCCTCTCACACAATTATAGTAACATTTCTTAATTTCTCTGCCCTAAGCATATCTTAAAAAAAAAAAAAAAATCAACCTTCAGGAAAATAGTACAATCATAATAGTAATTATTTAGTATTAGGTAACTTCAGGTTTCCCTGTAGTTGACCACTAGTAGCACTTTCTTTCTTAATCCTTCAGGTCAACAACAGTCTGATATATTGTGGTGTCCTCATGATGTTTATGCTATGAGTTTACAACAGTGCTTTTAAGTTGAAATTTTTATAAAGCAAATATGAGAGCTGAAGGAGTTGTTCCTCCCTTCTTAATATTTATATCAGATCGGGAAAAACTGCACTAAGATCAGTTCAGTCATCTGTCGTGAAAACAAGAAATGTCAGACTATAACAGAATGTGTGCTCATGCTGCTGAATCACGATTCTAGGTGGTAGATTACTGAGCCTCGTGCTGGAAATTCATTTTATATTTCTAAAACATTACGAAGGAGTTTGCAGGGGGCACTTCTGAAATTCCTTGAATATTCCACTGGAACATGTTTCCATGTTTTGAGATTAATAAATATTGGTTCCCAGAAATGATAGATATGATCAGTATACTCACATCCACGCAATATATTACCTAGTTCACAAAAACAGTGCTCATGGGAAGGAGAAAAGCTGAAAATCTACAATTTATTTGATTTTTAGTAATTTAAGCTAAGCAGATTCCAAAAGGTGATGTGTATTGCTAAAGAGATGTAGAACTGTGTAGCTGGTACATAGTCAGGAGCTTCAAGCAATTTGTTGCAGCTGTTGCTGTTGTTCACCAAAAAAAGACTGCAATCCCCTGAAATATACTAACTGCAAATAAAATAGTAAGACGTTTTATGTATAAAATACCTCTTTTCCACTAGGTTTGGATTTTAAAAAGTTACTAATTAAGATATATTTTATGTTCTATATAGGATGTTAAGCGTTTTTTTGTTGTCATCTCTTTTTCCAAAATGCAACCAATGGAGTCCATAACTACCCATGTTTTGATGGATGATTATGCTGGTTTTGGCTGGGGTAGGGTTAGTTTTCTTCACTTCCTTAACTCATTCATCTGTCCATGGAAATAAATTTTGGATGCAGCACATAGAACAGGATCCCATTTTATTTACCTCACTCCTCCAATCACTTGTACAGTTTGTAGACTCTCATCTAAAAATTTGGCTTTTTTTGAGGGGTTTGAAGACAGTGAAAAAACCTACTGTATAAGTTTTTTGTGTTCATATTTCAGCTGTTTTCATTACTTTAGGTAATGAAAAAAAAAAATCAATTCTTATTGTCTACTGAAACATCTGCCAAGAGCAAATGATATATTTTTTCCCATTTTATTTTTATTATCTTTTCCCATTAACAGGCAGTAAAACTGACAAACTGAATTTTAGCTGCAAACCAATAAATGATTGCATATGAATATAGATCTGATTTTCCAAGAATTTAGTACGCATGAATGACCATTTGCAATTGTCTTTAATGTGACAGTAGAGAAATCTTTATTCTGTTTACCCTATGAGTCTCATCACTGAAATAAAAAGAAGGATGAGACAAGGAAAAATGTAGAACTAAGGAAAATATAGCTATGCAGTAACTATGAAATTCCCATCACTAGGATAAATATCAGCATCACTTGTTTTAACTTGAAAGAGTATTAGTTTTAACCGTAGTTGAAAAACACAGATTAGTAATGAAAACAGTTAAAAAGACATGCAGTGTAGGCTCTAGACATGCTTAAAAGAAACAGCTGGTGCAAAAGGATATAACACAATCTGCTTTTTAAAACAGTGGCATTTCCTGTTTGTTTGGGGTTTTTCTCAGCAAAGAATCTTTCCCACTGTTCTATCTTCACTTTAGTTGGTTTTGAGACAAAAGTATTTAAAGGACTATAAAAATATTGTATAGCTGTAGAGAGAACAAATATGTTTGGGATAAAGGGAAGCTGCACACATTATTAGCTTTCAGATGCGAGACTGAATGTGGTCAAGGAATGTTTATAATTCTATAAAAGACAATTACTTCCTCCAGTGTGAACAGTCTATACGCACTCTACAATTAAGAAGGTCTGCTTGCAAATTTTCTCTGGAATGTCATATAGATACATTAGGGACACTTCTATTTTTGATAACTTAATTTGTCAGCTGGAAAATAATTTAATCAGTTAATAGAATCCAAAAAATGGTTCCCTGATCCAGGATGGTAGAATCTGTGTAATAAGTATCACACAACAGGGATACTATCCAAACCTATTAAACTGCTCAAACTGGTAAAGGTTATGTCTTTTGTAATATGTTGTTTTGCTGTAGCTATTTGTATTTTCTAGAGATCATTGTGAAGAAGCTATTTCTTAACTGAGCACTTTGTCACTAGTTAGTGTTTACGATTCCTCAAATCTGTGTCAGTGGTGCCACCCATCTCACAGTGCCAAGTGTCAAGTGTAGAAAAACATACAAAAGCATTGGGGTTTCCTGAACCAGAAACATGAGACAAAATTAAAACAAAATCACAAATCTAAACAATTTTTAGGTGAATTTCAAGTGGCCAGAACTACTGTCTTTTTTTCCCAAACAAAGCAATCAAAGAAAGGTATCAAGGCCATGATGTCTGTGAACATTAACAACTTTTGGTCCTTGCTAAGTTGTCTGAAGGAGTATTCAAGATTAAGATTTTCAGGTATTTCTTGTTTACAAACAGTACTATAGTCATCTGTGGAAGTCTTGTCAATGAAAAAGTCTCTTGTAAGAGTTGTTATGAAATGATAATATTTAGAGTAAGATCTGTGCCTACTGAGGATGTAAAATATTTCTACATCTCATTCTTGATGCTACATGCAAGGATATGAAGATACCTGGATTTCAAGTGAAAAATTGAATTAACTAGATCCGAGAAAAGTCTTTCTCAGCATTGTCATGTGTCTGAATGACAAAACCATTTCTCCCAGAGTCTTAGGAAGGAGTAGTTTTCAAGTGTAAGTGATATTACCTAAAGCTGCAATTCTTTTTTTTTTTTTTTTTTTTTAAATCCATATAGGTTGTGTCCAGTAGAGGTGAGACCAGTCATTAGGTGAAAAGCCTTTTCCAAAGAGGATCATCTGGGTTTGTGAAGGGTTGATATTGGAGGGATGTCTCAGTGGAACATTTCTTAACTGGCATTAAAAAACATGAAACAAAATAGAATGGATAAGATGGTGAGTAGTGCAGCTAAGTCTGTTCTGCTGGATTTAGCTGAAAATTACATGACATTTCTCACCTGGGGGTGGACAGATAAATAGTTGAGTAGAGACACACAGTTTGCTTTTGGAAGAATTACTTTAAAAGGAACTAAACTTAAACAAAAACAAAAACACACAAAAAACCCCCAAAACCCAAACACAACAAACAACCCTAAGGGTATTATATACAAAAAAAGAAAGAGTCTGGTACTTTCATTCGCATCTGTGATTTTCAGAAATACTTAGCATTTTTCAAATTATGCACAACATCGAACTTCCAGATGTGTGTATTTTATTTTTATTACACCTCTAGTGCCCAGTGTTTTTGCTGTGGGGTTGTTTTTTTCATGTTCTGGCTTGCCTTACCTCATCAGATGCATGTGAGGGTGAACAATCAACAGTCCCTGTGAACAAGCAGAAACCTCTCCAGGGGAAGTGAACTCTTGTAATCCGCAGTGACCTGTCTGCTCAAAGGAATGGATTTGGCAGAGTGCAGAGGGACGTTTCACAACATGCATGCAAAATGGTTAGATATAAATGTGCAGGCACTTCAAAAGCACTCCTTTAAAAATGATGCTGTTTTATTTGTCGATGAGAGAACTGAAAATTTACAGCTAGAGATTTAAGGTGGGGCTGGGTTTCTACTTCTTGTAATTACCATTTGAATACAGAAGTGCTATTAGTTTCACCAAGCTCTGCCATGTAAGCACCAGCCATGATCTGACAAATAGAACCTCTTAATGGTTTGATATTGAAATAACGGGATTTAGTCTCTGGAATTAGCAATTTATATTCTGTGTGGTTGCTACAGTAGTTGCTGCATTGAAATTATTTATGCAAAGTAAGAGTGCTGTTCTCTTTATTACAAATCACACTGACCACATGCTCAGCAAGGGTAGAGTTTTACCTTGGAAATTCTGTATCATTTCAAGAGTATATTTTTTTCTTGTCACTGGCAGTGTACTGTGATGAAGATGAATTGAGATCACACAGCACTGCACCTTTCATTGACTCTGGAAACAGTATCAGCTTTGTGCAAAGATAGGAGAATCTATGGCAGCAGAGAATTCCCCTTCAGTCAGTCAATACTACTTGTAGACCATAGAACCAAATCCTTCAGGGAATGAAATCAAGTTCACAGCATGCTGTGTCCTAGGCAGTACGAATCTGCTTTTAAGAGGAAGAGAAGTCCAGAAGAGGAATCCCTGTAGTTTGCCATGAAAAAAAAAAAAA
>VXBX01009292.1:387683-407902 GCA_013400415.1 Scytalopus superciliaris | reverse complement strand
AAAAAGAAAAAAAAAAAGAAGAAAATAAGAACTCTGACAGCTCTTTAAGAACAAGTTGAATAGAATTACTGTTTGTGGAAGTAAGCAAATAACAAACAGACTCTCCATTTTCCAGAATGGTTATTTGGTTTGGCATGCTAACTTCTTCAAGTAGAGAAAATTCACTACCATCTGTAGATCAGTCACTCCTGCAGTTTCATACATATCCACTTACAATTCTATTTTTTTCAGAAAGCCTTAAACACAATTCTTCCTGGATAAATGACATCAACCACATATAAATAAAAACTTATCCCACAAAAGTACAGCTTCTTTATATATTTTTCCCACATCCTGTGAACTAGGCTCTTCAGTTAGTAATGACTTGCAATATTTTTAGCTCTTTTTTTATCAGATCTAAGTAAAATATTGACATACATGATTAGTCTGATTTTTCATACATACTCTGACCTAAAGTTAGCTTTTATATTTCACAAATTTGAAATTAGCTCTTGAATTTGCACAGGTTGATGGCTGGCTGTCACCTCTTTTGTACAATCTCTTTGAAAAATGTTTCCTGCTTCTTTATTTATGAAAATGTGACATCTATAAAAAAATGCTTATGTTCTTGCTCTCTTTCTGTGGGACCTATTCTAAGATGCAAACATTATAAGAATAATAATAAGAATTAAATATTTCTGGCCACACTCAGTTGCCAAATCTCTCTGGTTTACTCCTCTCCAACTATGTTCCACTCCAAAGAGCCCTGAGTGAGCACAACTGAATGTCTGCTGAGTTGTGACCTCTGCCTGTTTGGTACATGAGACTCCATTATTGTTCCTGATAGTACAGATCTAGTTACATTGCTAAAATTATCCCAGTTATGGGAATCTCTTTCCTCAATAATTTTTCTTTTTTCATTTTATTTTCCTTATCTTATAAAAGTTTAATCTAACTGACTACAACACCAAGCTGTAATAGTCTCTGTTGGTAAGGCCATACTACCAGCCTCTGGACAAAAAAAAAAATGGGGAGCGGGGCAAAAATTTCGGTGCTCAGCAGTAAGTATGAACAGAGAGGCTACAAATCTAACAAGACTGATAGCAGGAAACTTCAGCTACCCACTTGTAGCATGTACAAACGTACAGTGCCTGTGAAAATTACTTCTTGACATTTTAAGAGGCTGCTTCTTAGAATGGATGGTTGCAAGAACGGCAACAGAGGCTATTCTGTTTGAAGTTTGAAAAGAGCTTTCACTAGAATGCTCATTCAAGTCAAAGCTGTAACTAAACAGTGTAGTAAAGTTCAACACCTAAAGGAGAGCAAGTTACACAAGCAGAAAATGTGCTATAAAAGGAGATTTCAGTTAAAAGAGGAGTTTAGTAAAAACTGACAAACCCCATGCATATAAGTAAATCAAGTAAAGTCTTTAGAAGTTGAGAAAATTTTGTAAAGGAAAATAACAACTCTTTGGGTAGACACCTAGATAACACGAATCACTGCTTGTTGCATCAGTCACGTCATGGTTATGCTTTGCCCAAGCTGAGGAGTGGGGCTTACTGGCTTAGATGTAGTATATCACCAGTGCAATGACACTGTTTCTAGGAGTGACCCAATATCTCATCATGACACCGGATGTGTTAGTGTACCAGCCTGTGAAGGCTCAGCTCAAGGGCTTTGCATAACACAATTTTGGCATAGTTTAGATAGGCCATGGGAAGTTATGCATAGGCCTGGATGTGAGGGGAGAAATGAAAAGGTAAGGATTATTTACATCCAAGAATAGGTAAATAAGGTGGGATATGACAAAGTTCATGTGTTTGATTTTACTTCCATTTGAAGACAACAGCTAAAGGCCAACAATGATGTTGACATCTGGTGAGGAGAATGAATCCTGAGGTTAATTGAATTTCTCATGTGTTCTTTTGCAGTACTCTGTAAAAGCAACTGTGAGAGGTATAATATGGTGCTGGTTAACAGGACTATATACCTCATATAGCCACTTCTGTGTTCCTCTATCAATGTTCCCTTCAATTAAATAAGCCTGGGAGTGGTATAACTATCATATTAGTGGATGTAGGCCACTTGCTGCTGGCCCTTTGGTATAGAGGATTTGTCAGGTCAGATGGGAAAGGAACTCAAAGTCTTCTGGGCTCCTTGGATAAGGAGAATGTCCCAAAGGGACTGTTCTGGCTGGTGCAAGAAAAAGTAGAACAAATCAGATTCAACTTAAGGAAAAACCAGGATCCTGAAATACTCAAGAGTCAAGATAAAAGTTTGCATTTTGCTTTGTTTTTTGTCCTCTCTTTGCTGGAATTTTGGAGAGCTGGCCAAGAAAAATCGAAGTGTTGCCAAGAAATGATGGAGCCAAAGAGGAAGCTAAAGTTTAGGCAGATCTCTTGTGACACTTTTATATTCCTGGCCCTAGGGGAAAGCCTGGCTGGTGGAAGCCAAAAGGAGACGTGCCATGGATTTCCTGAGAGCAAGGCTTACATACCTTGTCCAGTGCTAAACAAGTTTTATAAATATACATGCCAAACTGACTCCTTGGACACAGGGAAAAAGCCTACTCTTAGCATGACTCGAATTCATGTCTTCAGAGGGAAAGGGTTAGACCAATAACCAGAGTACCTTCAACCCTTCTGTTACCCAAAGAAGCAAGATATAACTATATAATCAGTGACTCCATTCATATTTAAGTGATATTTACCTTTCATGTAATAATACAATTCTAAGATAGGAATGAGAACTATTTCCATCTTCTCTGCAAAATGAACTGCAAAGGATTCATTCCCACAGATGCACAAACATCTTGCAGTTTGTACAATAGGCAAGTTACTCTCTGTTTGTGTGTATGTGCTGTATGTGCTGCTGCTCCAAAATTTCCTGAGATACTTCATTATATCTTTACATCCATTCTGTTTTCAGAAAGAAGAAGTAAGCCTTAACAAGGCTTCTTTTCTCATGGCCAGATTTTTGACTCCCATCAAATCCCACAATGATATGAGCAATCCCAATGAGCACAAAATAATTTATTATGCAAATTCTGTTTCTTATTCATTACTTGAAATAATTTAAGGTTTACCAGCGGGAGTTCTGCATGGTGCCAGTGAAACTGCTGGAGTGTCCACTGTGATGAAGCTGTTGATCTTGCTCAAGTACACTGAACATTTGTCATGTAAAGAAAGAGGATACATACATCCATATTTAATGGTAACTAAAAGCAGAACAATTTTAAAGCAAACACTGTTTTAGAAACTTGTGGTAATTTTCTGAATTTTGGATTAAGGATTTTTCAGTTATGAAACCAAAATGGATATTAAGTTGTTAATCCTTGTGAGAGTTTATTATGTAATAATGGTTTATTCTAGTAGTGTTATTTGTTTAGAGTAAGTCTCTCATTTTATTCCGATATTCATTGACTTAAGTTGACGTCTAACCATGTAAGTGTGGTTTTATTTACTTATTATGCTACCACAGCCTGCTATGTGGAAAGTATTTGCAAAATACTATAAAATCATTTATGAATACTCTGTGTATATCAATAAGGTTATCAAAAAGGAGACTTGAAATACTGTTTCAAGGGAACAAGCACGTGTGAGAAGTTATTCACCCTACAATGTGATTATGACATTATTCCTTTCTTAGGTAATAAGAATATGTAACTACATATGTTAAGAACCATTCTTGGTTGTCTCAGAAATGTATATGCCTGGGATTGCCTATTTTTATCCTTAATTGAATTTTCTTATAAGCAACAATTTTTTAAAGCAGAAAACTTTATGAATCACCAATAAATGAATTTGGTAGGATTTATTTTGATATAACCATATGAAAATATTCTACAGATAGCAAATATTTTCATTTTAATCACACAATTTTGTTACTTGTTTCGGCATTTGCAGAATGTTATGTACCTACAAGGAAGAAAAGTGAGTTAACTAGTGTTAAGTGTGTGTGTGTGTGTGTGTGCACGCAAGAGTGTCTGGAGGTCTTAATTCAAGTCATGCCAATGACTTTATCTTTCCTTGGCATTTTCCTTCAAATTCACCATCTGTACAAAGGTGATAATACTTCCTGCATATTATAGGAAATGTGACACTTCTAGAGCTTGATAACACAAGCAATTAGCTATTCCTGAATAATTCCACATGAGAACCCATTTGTAAAGTTAATTATGTTGAAAGGGAAATGCATTTCAAAGTGAAAAAAATGTTGTATATAAAACCCACTCTTCTTTAATACAAATATGCTTTTAGTTGGGCCAACACATTCATTCAATAAGGTTAATTTAAGTGTTGAAAATCAAATTCAGGAGATCACAGTAACATGTCCTATTCTTGTGTGTTCAAAATACCACATACGAACTAATATAAGAATACTGATGTCTACAGGATGTTCTAAAAGTATTTACATGAATATAATCTAAAGTGGAATATCATCCTCTGCTGAAGAAAGACATGCAGTTGGCAGGTATTTTTATCCTATTTCTAGCAAAGAAGCATTATGACAACTTTAAAAAATTGCCATATTAATAAATTCCTATGACATTATCTTAGCAATTTAAAAACAATTATCTAGTAGCATTATGATGTGATTTTGATGAGAAAACCATTTCTTGTTAATTTTGTGGAGATAATCTTGGGAAAAACGCAAATGTTGCCAGCAGCTATACTGCAGTGAAGTCAGTGACATTATAAGGGTTTATTTTCATCACAATTCTGATAAAGCTTAAAAAACACAAAGCTCTTTCCCAAAGAGGCTGTTGAAGTCTGTGTTAATTCAAGGTGCTACCACCTTGGCACATATATTACCATGCATGGGCCTGCATGAGAAGTTTACATAACCCTGGGCCAATAACACATTGCCAGAAAAGTATCAAAGCAATGGCAACTAAATTTGCAGATTAATATTTTCAGTAGCATCTACTTTCTATTTAAAACCAAGTTTTACCCAATGATATTGTGTAGCAAATCACCACATGTACAACATATCTGGACTTTCAACAGACTTTTGTTTCCAGATTTCTATTGTTGCTGCAAGACAACATAGATTTAAAAGGTCCTTGGAGGAGTGTGAAGGTCTTCTTTGTATGAAATTTGCAGTGGAATGACTCATATGGATTAAAAGCACAGTGGCTATTCTGAAGAAGCTACTTATAAACACACTGCAATTAAAGCTTTTGTACAGTTATGGAGTTTTAATCCATAATTGTATGCAGGGACTTATTAAAAATGTACCTGAGGGAGGAGTGTCAGGTGAAAGATCAACAATTTTCTCATAGCACAGGATTTCACCTGAGGAAAACACTACTAGTTCAAGACTCCTGACTTTCCCATTTTTCCTCACTAGCACAAAACTTCATTCCCCACACTTCCACAGTCAATACTATTCTAATGCTTCTTGGCAGACAGGGACAAATTGAGATAGAAAGGGTCCTGGTACCTCCTGGTATTGAGGCAATGCTCTGTGCTATGCACCTGGGACTGTGGTCCATGGGCTGGTCTGCTGGAAAACATGGCTGGAGTGGGCTGGGACAGACTTCCAGTCCCACAGTGGGGTCTCCTGCCATGGCAATTAAAGCACATGTGGAAAAATGGTGGGTACTTATATTTTCCCCTGAGGCAAACAGCTGGAAAGTGTTCTCAGATCTTGTAAAGGTGCAGGGCTGATTGAAAGTGAGTATTATTTTTAGTGTAAAATCACTCAGGGTTTTGTGAAAACCTACCAGCTTCCCCCTGTTCCAGCATGAGAGAATCTACCCTGAGTCAGACGTCACCATGGTCACAGGTAGTAAGGCTGTAGGTGTCTGTGTTGGATTGCATGAGAGTGCCTGGCATATTCAGGAGTACAGCTTCTCATGCATGTTCTGCGTCCTGGCCTCTCTCCCTGCACACACCACAGGTTGTGTGCAAGTAATTGGCAGTTGAAACAGGGCAAGAGAAAAAGCTGCCCAGTTGGTGATCTGCAGGGTCTGCAACAGGTATCCAGAGATAGAAACCAAGTTAATAGGTCAGACACAAAGAGAAAAGACTTCTCACAGCTGCCATTGCCTGGAGCCTGTTTCCTATGTTACTGAAAGAGAAGGGAAACCTGCAAAAGAAGGAAAACCTTGAGCATGTCCACCTTGCATTCTAGTATATAATTTCTTCCTCAGTGTCTAAACAAACAAAATAGGACCATTATTGGTTTGTTTGATTTTTTTGTTTTTTCTTTCTCAGGTGTGTTCTTTACAGTCCCTTCCCTCTCATAGGGTCCTACGCCACAGGACTTTTATATCTGGATTTTTAAATTCCCTGGGAGAAATAAGTTTAGGAACTTTAATTTTTGGTGAATGGCTGGGTGGGAATAGGGATCTAGTGAACAATAACCTTTGTAGGGATGATTCAGAAGGCTTTAGAGGATTTTGAACAAAATGGGAGATTCAGTGGGTGACAGGTAAACTGGGTATTCTCAGTAGCTTTGAGTAGAGGATTCAGTGGTGTGACAGACTGAATTTGAAGGAAACCGGTAAGAAATAACGCCTGGCTGCTCAAGAATGTTTTTGAAACAGAAGGCTCAAGGGTCCACTTAACTTTGGATGACTTATGTAAGGCTAAGTCTGGAATGAGAAACTTCGAGAAGAAATGGAAAAGGAGACAAGAATTATTTGGTGGACTTCTGATAGAGAAAATTCAACTCTGGCATTAGTGGCAGGAGGGGTATTTGGAGGCATGATGGCATAGTGATCTTTGCTATGGCAGGGATCCAGTGTTGTGCTTTGAAGACACAATAGTGTCAGAGGATATGTTCTAAAGCTATGCTAAACCACTTAGGGGTAAGGAGTCATCCACAGGGAGAAAAGAGTCAGGGTCTAGGATTATTTGTAAGAACTGGGAGGGGAATCAAGGGGAAGAAATTGAGAGATAGAAAATAGAGGACAATCCCCATGTTTTACAACAGGATCTGATCTCAAAGACCATAAGGTTCCCTCTCTTCTTCCTTACTAGTCTTCTCTTTAGACTACTACTAAAAAGAATTAGCAAGAAGATCAAAATCCAGAATGAATTTTTAAGTGTGGGGAGATAGAGAAAGTTCAGGGTTAAGAGTTTCTGCAGGAGAGTTACGGGATTTGCAAATAATCTGGTTTGCCTTTCCCTGATCAGGAATCCATACAGAACTTAGTTTCTGTGGACAGAGAATATGGGAGTGGTTGCATTTTCACATTCCTCTCTCTGTTTCTTTCTGAAACACAGCATCCTCAAACTGTTCTGCAGAAAACTTGTTCCCCTTACAGACTCTAATTCATATTTTAAAAAGTAATTAGATGAAACACAAACCAAGCATCCTCCAACAGCCATCTGTTTCTCTAGGTCAATAGTTAAACAAGGAACACATTGAAACTTCACAGTTCCACTTTGATCTGTAATTTGTATGCCTTAGATTTCATGTCTCTTGAACTCTAAGGGCTCAGAGGTCAAGACTGGACTCACAATCTCCTGCCGCTGAATCTGTGCACTCAAGTGCTGCCTCAGAGGCACTTACTGCATTTACTGGTGCTGGTTTGATATTAGGTATTCAGCAATTCAGTGAGTGAACTGTGCTGTAAGTGTGTTCAGCATCTTTTGTTATACACTTTAGAGAAATGAGATGAGTGAGAGGTAATGTGCAGCCCTTCCTTCTAATATTTTTATTGGTCTCCACCACGATACTTTAACACCAACATATGAACCACAGAAGTGATTCCCCCTCTTCCCCACAACCACCCACATGCACATACTACCACCACTACTAAAACATTAGCAGGGCAGAAGCACAGACACCCTTACTGTGAAGTCACTGAAGTTGCACAAATTGAACAATTGCTTTATAGCATCAACAGAGCTGGTACTTGCAAAAACACATCATGAAAGTTAAGCTTATCTTATAACACCTGCACTTTGATAGTTCTCAGTGTTGTGCAGAAGGACTTTCTAAAAGGCAGTTAGTGTTTTAGTGAAATGTTTGGACAATAAGCTTCAAGAAACTGAAGTGTGGAATGCATTTTGTTTATACATAAGCCTGATTAGTATTCTTTACACACCATCCATCCTGCTGAATCCTGTTGTAGAGCTGTTGACAGGATGTGTTCCTGTGATAGGGCAGGTCTAAAGTGACTTTTTATCAGATAATTTTTATCTTATGTGGACTCATAAAATGCTTCCTCTTCTCCCCCCACCCCTCCCACCCCTGCCCCTAAATATGAGTGTTAGGGCATAAACCATAAATTATGCTTCACCAAAAGGCTTCTATTTTCTGTAGGCTTATAAAAAAAGAACATTTCAGAAAAAACTTCTTGAACATCAATTGTACAAAATAGATTTAGACATTTAGATAAAATAGGATATTTTTGGATTCTAAAACAAGTGATGGTGACATTTTAATAGATGGTATTCTTCACTGTGGAGTCAATGTTAATTAAATTAATGTTCCTGCATAATGATCCATGATGTTGGAGTGGCATTTTTTTGGCGGAAGAGTTTAATCAAGGTATTAATTACTTGTGATTAAAAATAGTCTCTTGATTATATTTTCAAGAGGAAGAAGGATAGCTCCATTGTTCTACCTAAATTCCAGCTCTGCTAATTGCATTGTGCTTATCTAAATTACCCCAGCTGCACATTCACATGAATGTGTAAATGGACTGTTAGCGACTGATATGTTCCATCTTCCATATTTTCAGGTCTTGACAAATGGATGACTATATGCTGAAGTATGTTTTGGGGCCCAGTGCACCTCATTCTGTTGTTCAGGAAATGACACCTAGCTTAACCTCCACAGAGAGTATTTCTACAGTTAACAAGAGGCAAAACAACGTAAGAGTTATTCTTCTGTTGCATGCTTTAAATACAAGCTGCTATGCAAGGTAGCGTGCAGCAGCAGAAGAAAACAAAGCCCACTCAACCTAGAAACTTAATCTAAGGAAAAAAAATTGACAGTTATGAAAACTGTAGACATAAAGGCTAATGAGTATCCAGAGTAAAACTACATCTGTAAAGTTAGTTCCTGCCTCTAAGCAAATGTTTTAGTTCTTTTATACATTTGGTGGGAAAAATGAGAAGTAAAGCATCAAAAGTCAGGAAAATAAGAAGGTTTCAATCAAGATTTAGGCTACTAGTTACTGGGAAGGTTGTTTGTATCTTCCAGTGTTCAGAAATGCACACACACTAGTACAAGTGGTGCATGTTTTCTCATCACATGACCTGTTTTCAACCAAATGGTCACATCTTTTCAGCTAATTCTATTGGACAAGATTTTTTCTAGTAATTTCCTTTTGTCTATATTGGTTGGGACCTTTAACTGTCACTTTCTAAATATTTTAAAACATATTTTTCCTACTTAAATATATAACTTTAATATTACTTTATATTTATAATTGTACTAAAAAAAAATTAAACCATTTTTCAAGCTGAGTAAAAAAGTGATGATGCTGACTACAACTATTATATCAGTAGGAGAGAAATGTTACATTGATGGATTCAGTCACCTTCATATCCTTTCTGTAACTGCATCTCATAATAGGGAAACTTTGGATAGATAGCCTGTACTTTCTAGACTGCTTCTATGAAATTGTCTCCTTCAAAAAATAACAGCAATATGATTTAAAGCTACTGCTGGGGCACCTTTGTAAAAAGTTTCAGTATTCAGGATATTTTGCACAGGCCTTTCCACATTTTCCTGTGAACCCTAAAGAAAATTCTAAAGTAAAACTGCAGAAGCTTCTGTGGAGTACACTTCAAATTCACATTGCCCAGGGGAAATATCTACCTGTGTGCATCTTGGAAAAAAATAAATTCACTTTCTCCTTTTTATTCTCAGTGCATGTAGATGATTTTCCAAGAACTGAACATAAACCAAATCCAAAAATTATACTAGTATGGAGAAAATGTGAGTAGACTCTCTTAATTACCTCATGACCTCTAGAAAAGTTTTAAGCCCTAAATCACTATAAGCAGAAATGAGGCTGATGTGGCTTCCAGGAATTATTTTATGAGACAATTAATTAAAAAAATTAATCTTAATTTCCTGGAAAACACATCCTTGTTTTCATTATGCATAAGGTTAACATCACCTGGTCAACAGGATAAGAATGAAAACAGATCAGATGTAATACCCTAGGTTATAATTTTATCCAATAAGTGAGATAATTTGTTTTCTCAAGAAAAATATGCTATGTTCTTGAAAAATAATTTTGTCAGTTTTTGTATTCTTTTGTATCAAATCTTATATTGCCTTTGGGTGCCTTTTAATAATCACTAAACATGCCAAACAATTTATGAAAGGACCATACATGGATGCATGTGTGTGCACTGGCAACTATAATTGCCCAAGTCAAATTCAATTTCACTGAATTTTTTTAGCACCTGCCTATCAGCAATTTCCTTTTGCAAGACCACACATTTCCCCTTGCTATGTTCCACAAGGAAAAAACAAAGTCACAAAGCAGCTTCTTTCAATGCATCTCACTGCCTTATCTTTGTGAATCTCTGGCAAACAGAAGAAATTGCACCTCAAGTTTTCTGAAGTTCCTTCAGAGTCATATCCGAAACGGAAACCCTTTTTTGAGTGATTATGCTGCAAAAATATCAGTAAGATATTTGTCTAAAAGAAGAAAATCTCTCCAAGCCTGAGAGATTGCAACACTCTTCTAGAGATCTTCACATACCTTATAGTTTACAATCTTATGAAAATTTTAAGTAATTTGAAAATCCTATCTCTTTTCCAGGATCTGGACAGTGATAAATGGATGTTTGTTAATTGGTCCCACATGAAAGAAAAAATTGAACTCATTTGGTTAAAGACATGTTTGTATAGACATAATTACCATGTTTGACAGAGCATTTTAAGCTCTGTTTTTTTAGCTAAAACATCAGTAGATCAGGTTCTAAGACTTGACATATAGTGTTAAGTGTGTGAAAAACAACACCGGACTTTATGTTAGCACTAAATCATGAAATTCACATTTCATCTATATTCTCATTTCAATAAAACAATCTACTGTTTTTCTAGAACTATCCCTATTCTTCAACAACCACACCTACTTAGCTCTTTCTGCATGAACTTACCACTACCCAAAGAACACCACTGTGTCTGGCACTCCGTGACAGAAACATATTTTAAAGTTATGTACGCATAGCTAAACGCAACTGAATTAGAGGTACTGAAACAATGAAGGGCCCACCTCTCCACCCTGACGCTTCAGCATGCCTCAAGTGAGGCTGAGCTAATGCATTTTATCTCACAGCTGGGGCAGTACAAAAGCAGGTGTAACCAGTTCCTTGTGTCAGCTCAGCCATTAGCACACAAGTAGTTGATCAGGGTAAGATGGTAACATTTAGTAATAAGTCCATAAACTTTGTTATGAAAACCTGGAAGAAAAACTGCTTTTAGAAAAGGAAAATAAACACAGAATAATAATTTAAAAGTCTAAAATCTGAAGTAGATTTTCCTAGCGTACAGATTGGTGCATGGATTGCTCATTCACATGACAATCAAATAAACATGGTCTTTTTTATACCATAACCCATCCACACTCACACCTTCTCTTTTTTAATCTAAGTGGAGAATACTACCTTTCAGCACTATCGCTTATCTTGCCTCTGGCTTCCACAAGGAGCCTTAATACTTTGAGAATAATAACCTTTGCCACAATGTTTGAGGTTCTGTTGCACAGATCAAGTTCTGGAAAATGAAACCCTACAGGGAGACTCTACATGTTCTGAGGTCTTCTTTTTGGGTCTTAACTTGTTACTCTGCAGGTTTATTTTACTAAGGTATATAGCCAGGTGCTACAGCATATTAAAATATAAACATATTCATGGAATAAATACAAATCAAATGTGAAAGCATAACTGGCAGTATAAAACATATTGCTGCTAGAGTGTGTATAGATAAAAGAATAAAACAAAACACATTTGACAGTGAAAAACTTCCTTAGGCAATGTAGCTACCACCCCGTCAAAGGGAGAATGAAACCATCTTTCTGTTACATATGGTTATCGATCACGGAGGCAAAATTTCTGTAAACAAAATACATTGACTGCATTAGCCTCTCCTGCCCTACCTTTTACAAGCAAGACACTGACATCTCTCAGCCGGCGGCTGTGGCCGAGTGGGTAAAGCCGCCGCCCCTGGATCCGTGCTCCTTCTCGGAAGGACGCCGGTTCGAGTCCTGCGGGTCTCGCTCTGCCAACTTCGTCCGGGCTTGCCCGGCCAAGGCTAGAAGCGTCCCAGGGCTAAAGGGGGTGGGGCCAGTTCCGCGCACGCTGAGCTCCACGTAATAAATCCATTCGCGCAGGCATAAAAAGCATCGTCGTTCGCGACGGCTAGCCACACACACACTGACATCTCTCAAAAGCATCTGTTTTGACTCTTGAAAGCTATGTAAGACTTCAAAGGAAACATTGCACTGGAAAAGAGTCTTCACAAACAATATTAGAAAAAAAAATCTGAAAAAATAATCAAAAGGCACATTTTCAAGAGCAGTAACATGTACTGCATAGCTTTTCACTCCAGTGGTGATGATTTTGTTTTGTTAAATTTTGAATTTAGATTGAATGGTATGTGAAGTACCCTTGAACAGAGAAGTAACTTTTGACTTTAAACCTGGCTTAACAGTGTGACTTTGCTGTCTGAAGAAGATAGTTGAGATCTTATTGGTTACTTGGTGCCTTGCTATAAAATACCACAATTTTGAAAAACATTTAATCATTATTTTATTAGATTTCTTGCTATGATTTGTAGGGTGCTAGTCAGGACTAGTCATGATTAGGTATCCAGTTTGCATGTGAATATGGTGCACAAAAAGAGTGAATTAATACATATTAAGAGAGGGATAAGCTAGAGAAAGAAAAAAGAAGGTGGGGGGAAGATGGGGAAGCAAGTGGACAGAGAGGCTGAGTGGGACAGAGAAAGACAGAAATCACTTCAGGGGACCAGAACCAACAGAATTCGAGGTCAACAGAACTTACTGGGGAGAGCAACAAACCTCTTAAGAAGTGGATAAAATAAAAGGAAACAAACGACCTGGAAGGCAGATCCAATCCCTTAAACTGAGGATGTGGCTTTAAAATGTTTATTTTAAAATGTTCAATTTTTAACAGGCCTCTGAAAGTCATACAGAGTTAAACCATGTTTCATCATCAGACATACCACTGGAATTTTTGTGGTTAATTATCAGGTGATATTACCAGAGGGAAAGTTTTAGAGGTATTTTTTTACCCTCAGCAAGCCAGAAATATTGACATAAGGTATTTTTTATGCTTTTTTTGCCAGATACTTAAAAGAAATATTGTTAGTATATGCTACTAAAAAAGAAAATAATTTGAAACACACTCATATTGTGTTTTCTTTGAATGAATAAAAATCACAAAATAGTTCTAAAGATGAATGGTAAAAGTGAAATGCTTTCTACTTCCTAGTTTTATTATATTCACATTTACTAAAAAATTTCAGTTTCCTATAGTTCCTTAGCTACTGTTTCATCCATACTTTTCAAACTATAAACGAATCTGTTTTCCATATTGTTCATGGACATGATTGTAAAAAAGGCTTACAGGTTAAATTAATCATTAAAAAAACCAAAGAAATTTAAGTAGCACTTAAATAACTGTTGCCGAATTTTCTTTTTCTGAAATATCTTTTAAACAATTTAAATTATACATATTAATCATTCATTCATATTCATCAAAATGGTTAACATATGAGTTAAAAATTTTCAGGGACACTTCTTACCTCCTCTCTTATTTCCTGTTCTCTTGTATTATGCAAATAATACACGAAGATTCTGGCTAATTTTCTGCTCTTTTTTTTTAGGCAAATTGTGTATTGAAATCAATGTGAGGTTTTCTCAAAGAAGGGATTAATTTCAAGGCTGAACATATGGCTTAAAGGGGCTCAGCTCTCAGTTGCTACAAAGTGGTGTATTCCAACAACTGAGTTTGATTTGCTCTAAAACCACCTTGTGGGTTTTTTTTTGTTTTGTTTTGTGTTTTTTTTTTTTTTTTTTTTTTATTTAGTTTTTTCTTCTCTCTTNTTTTTTTTTTTTTTTTTTTTTTTAATTAGAACTGTTAAGAATATGTCAAATTCAATTAAGTTGATCTGACAATTACATGATATATTTGTACTTGTATAGAAAATTTTTAATTATGTAAATTATCCAAAAAGAGT
This sequence comes from Scytalopus superciliaris, assembly GCA_013400415.1. Lineage (NCBI taxonomy): Eukaryota > Metazoa > Chordata > Aves > Passeriformes > Rhinocryptidae > Scytalopus > Scytalopus superciliaris. The sequence goes on along the minus strand of VXBX01009292.1, from coordinate 393,736 downwards.
TGTATGCATACAGTAAAGCCTTTTGGGCCAAAGAAAGTTTTACCCAGCAATGTTAAATATTTTAGAGCAGAATATTTACCTTAGATGGCAAGTCTCATTGACTATCAGCTATAGAATTTAGTTGACCTCTTTGAGGGCATCTGTAACAAACAAATCAAAAGACTTTTAAATTTCTCCTTGATCTTTTTGAGAATAGCACTAAGGGAACAGTTCTTTAGTGGTGCTACCATTTGTTTAATAAATATTTCAAGGTCTCTTATATCAGCTATTCCAGCTGATTCCATAGAGTGACTTTCATAGGTCTCAAAAGCAGTCTGTATTTTTCTCTCATGAAGTGTGCCATAACACTTCAGTACTTCACCTTTACTCAGAATTAATTTCAACTATTTGAGTGTAAGACATTTATTGTATCTGACCCTCTTCACTCCAGGCTCAAACAAATTGAATCAATCAATCAAATAAAAAATAATAATTAAAAAAAAAAAACACAAGAAAAAAGAATTTAATAAGACATTAGTAACAGTAATATTTGGTTTATACATTGCAATCAGATTGAAGTTACTGTAATAGATATTTTTAAAGGTGTAATCTAACTGTACTAAAACAAACAGTAAAAAGGAAGTCATTGACAGATTCATGGTCAATGCTAATGTTATGAGTTCCCTACTCAGATTACAGCTACTGTGGACCCTATCAAATCACATAATTGCCTTTCAAGGCCTTCAAAATCCATTTGTTACAAACATGTTGTGGTGTCATAAGCACACTTATTTGTTTTTATCATATTTATGCTAGGCTGTGTACACAGGGGTTGTGGATATTTATTGTTTTAGAAGAGTGTGATCAGTGGGATGAGATGTGAAAACAAGATGCATTTCCCTGTTTGTGCTAAAACTAAAAGCAGGTTGAATTCACTAAATTTCAGTAGGTGACATATAAATCATTATTTTCTGACAAAATAATATAAGGTGAGGCTTCAAATAGAACTGATTTCATGGCCTTGATGAGTCATAAATCTCCCTCTGAAAATGTGTGATATTAATTAGACATTCATCAATAATTTATTATGGTGTTGTCAGAAGGTTACAGTCAGGGCAAAAAGCAAAGTAAATCACAATAACACCTAACAGAATAATATATTAGCAAGAATGAGAAAATAAAGCTCCAGTATATACTAAGTTATCAGCAGTATGTCTCTATTCTGACTTGTTTTTATTGATGAAGGAGCACAGAAACAACAAGAAATATATTAAGTTGCTAGGGTTTAAATTCCCCCAAGGTACCTAGCTCTAAGGACCAAGTTTTGAACAAGGGTGCCATCTGATCATATGAAATAGCTAATCTCTGAATGCATATGTATACTGTAGACATAGTCAGGGAATGTATTAGACCATCAGGAAAACCTCCCCAGACCCTTTTGCAAAATAATTTGGTTTTAATTTATTATGAGCAATCTGATCTCCCTGGCTCTTTGAATTGCTTAATCTTAACTATGCTGAAATGATCTTTTGCATGTGGGGGATACTGGAACACAAATAATTTGGAGAGTTGCCTTAAAATTGTTGGGAAAACTTTCTTGTTGGTCTTCAGCTGTGAGTTTTTTGTTCCTCCTCAATTCAGCCATTCTTTAAAAAGGAAAGTCTATATGTTTTTAATGCCAGTAGAATTATTTAAGTAAGAAGTTTGAGCCCAGATGTGAAAACTTAGGGAAAGAAAGAATTGATAGTCCCCAAAAGAAAATAGGAATTATAGCTGTTTTCTTTGCTATGAGACACTTTCTTTTAGGTCCCAGTTTGGCAGAACACTGGAACCTAAGAGAAGGCATTATTTCAAGTAAAGAAATAGTTCTAATTCACTTCAGTGGGAATACTCCTGTGCTAAGGAATCACATGGATTTAAATATCTTACTGAATCAGACTTCTAGGTTTTGAAATTTTCATTGGTTGGATGGGGACTTGCTATTGAGTCATTGTTTTTACTGCCATGGCAATAAAATTTGAAACCTCCCTGAATAGACTGAGATGGGGAGTTCCAGACTAAAAATGGAAATGTGTGAGATTCAGTTATTGTTCATGCATTTTCCTCACACTCACAGCTTAAGTCTAGCAAGTAGTTATGCAGGCATTTTCCCTAGACACACTTTTAATTGTGTATAAGCATTTGTATGGATGGTCCCAAGTCATCACAATTTTAAATCTATAAACTAAGAATGAAAACTTTCTACTGAAAGAAAAAGCATCTGGTAACTGTATGTATTTTGGAGGTGTGGTATATTTTGAAGGATGTAGTAACTTTCTTAGCATAGATTCCATTAGACACTCCTTCCAGTGGCAATGAGTACTGCATTTCTTTTGTCTCTATGTTATTTCTCAGAAATAAACGAAAACTACATTTGAACACACTGCTGAGTATCAGTTGAACATTTGTTGTTAATTGTGCATGTATTCAAGCTTGGACTTAAAGCTTAAATGTTAGCTTAAAATTCTTTCCTTGAGGTTCTTTTGACATCTTTGACATTGTGTTGGGGCTGTAGAGTTAGCCACTGTTGTCTAGTTAAGGCAGAGTAAATCTCAAAGCTGTAACAATACAGTAAGAACCCTTTAAAAGAGAAATTTGGTAGTCTGTAATGAAATTTATGGGTTTTGAAGTTCAAGCAGGATAAGCAGGAACAACAGTGCTTTCTTTTTTATCAGAAAATAAAAGCCTGGATGGGGCAGAAAACATGTTCTTAGCTGAAAAGCAACTTCACAAAGGCCTCTTTGGTAAGACTTTTAATGGCAGGGGGTACTTTCAGCTGCCTCATTCAAAGAACCAGCCCTACATGTTAGGGTAAGTTTCTTAATGTCGCTGGTGCTAGAAGACATCATCTGCTGGCTCTGCTGTGAGCAGAGTGGTTTGGCTGCACAATCTCCAGGGGCCCTTTCCAACCTCAACAGTTTCTTGAATGCATGAGTCAAATTATATTCACCTCGAAGCTGGGGGTATTGGTGTTATTCAAGTACTGATTTCTCCTGTTCAGAAGACTAAAAGCTGCCTTTGCTGTATGATGAGGGCTAAAAGGATTGTTGTGCACTGAGTTTTCTCTTACTGGTTTTATTTAATGTAGTGTGAGTTCACTGATGGACAGCAGGGAAGACATTGCCCTTGCAAATAGGAGGGCCAACCTCATCAGGCAAAGCATCGTCAGCCAGTTGAGGGAGGGGATTGTCCCACTCTGCTCTGCATTGGAGCAGCCTCACCTTGAAAATTGGGGGCAGTTTGGAGTGCCACAGTATAAGAAAGATATTTGGGTCTTAATGTCCAAAGGAGGGCAATGAAGGTGGTGAAGGGTCTTGAGGGAGGACTTGCTGAAGTGACCTGGTCTGTTCAGCCTGGAGAAGCAGAGACCGAGGGGAGACCTCATTACAGTTACAACCTATGAGGGGAGGAGGACGGGCAGGCACTGATCTCTTCTCTGTGGTGACCAGTGACATGACCTGAGGGAATGGCCTGAAGTTGTGTCAGGGGAGGGTTAGGTTGGATATTAGAAAAAGTTGCTTCACCCAGAGGGTGGTTGGGCACTGGAATAGGCTCCTCAAGGAAGTGGTCACAGCACCAAATCTGACAGAGTTCAAGCAGCATTTGGATCATACATTGTGTAACTCTAGGGGATGGTCCTGTGCAAGGCTAACGGTTGGACTTGATGATCCTTGTGAGTCCCTTCCAACTCCAGATATTCTGTGATTCTGTGATCCAACTCTGCCATTAGCAAAACACAGCCATATGCTAACATTCTCAATCCAGGTCAACATACAGCTGTCACAAATAGTAGCTGAATAGTATATAATCCATCCCATTCAGGCTAAAGAACCAGATTTAATAGAGTAGTCAGATTTTATAAGCACTTGAAATAGCAGTTGTTTAGTAAAACCCAATAAAACAGAGGGTTTACAGTAATAGAATATATGTGTATCTGTTACACAGCTAATCATGTCTGAATTTAACAGTATTTACTGATTGTAGTGTCCAATAACTGTCTGGTTAAATTAATAACTGGAAAACTTATGTTGAGGTGTCACTGTTTCTCTTTCAAAGTGTCTCTCATTCAACAGCCTAGCATAACCAAGAAAAATTAAATAAAAAATCCAATATATACAAGATATATATTGTAAAAAAAAATCAAAGCTGTTGAAGCACATTTATTGAATGAAATTGTTTGGTTTCATTCTAGTGATCATTCTCAGTGAGACAACCACAAAATATTTCTTACAATTTAAGCTGGAGCCACAACTCACAGGCTGACAGTTTATTGCATTTGTTTCTACATGTATGGAAAAGAGAGAAATGACATTGTAAAAAATGACTGGGTAATGTACTCAAACAAAGCATCATGACTACAGTATCCCTTCCCACTGGTTTCCTTTGCCATAAACTTTATGATATTTGAATTGTGTTCAGCATAGGGGAGAGGAAGGAGACATAAATTTTCCACAGAGCACTTTATCTAAATAGGCTGTTAGTGATATGCAACTCAAATGTATATATGTGCAATTGTTGTATAGTGTGCAGAGAAAGTGTTTTGTTCCAGTACCTACACCTTTGCTTTCAGTACTTTTCAATGGGAAAAATTACTTGTTCATGACTGCTACCAGAATTTGTTTCCTGTGTGAAGTCAGAAATCCAAATCCTTCTGAATCCTGTGTGGAAGTGAGGAGCAGAGGGCTCCTGCAGTCTCCTGAATGAAACTGAAAGCTTCACATCATTTAGGTAGTGAAAACAGATTATAATATAGCCCAACTGTCTAAAGTGGTTAATATTAAATATGCCTTAAGTAGCTAATATTAAGCGTGTTTGGATTTGCTTCAGACTTAGAATCCAAAAATTTAATGAAGTATTTAAAACATGGTAGGATTGGACTCTACTTTAGATTGTATTTTTGGCTGCAAGGTAAATGTAGCAGTTTAGATACCATTCAAGAACTGATTTCAGTTGCAGAAAGTTTGGTGAGCTGAGACATAAATGATCTTCACTGTCTGTTTATCTTGGTTCTTCCTCAGAGTATGATGCTTTCAGTTACAAAAATCTCTTCACTGTGAAAGCACTGTTTGATTAATGGAGGGAAACAATCACTTTAGGAATGAAGAGAAACACACAACTTGACTGCCTAAATACATGTCCAAATGTATATCTAGTCATCCAAATACTGAGCTTGAATTCTATATATTAATATACATATAACAATTGTGTTCTATGTCATGTTGCATTGAATCCAATTGTTCCATTAAAAATTTTGAAGATTAAATGGAAGCTAAAATAAGCTCTTTTCAATGTTTTTGCACATAGTTTTAAATGTAATAGTAGTAGAATTTTCTCATTACAAGTGACATGATTCTAATCTCTGTGAGATTAGAAGAACCTGTCTGGTGAGTTGACTTTCTGTTTTATTTTTAACATCTCTCTCCAGGCTCAGCAGTCAAAAGTCAGTTCAATTAAACTTCCTTGTTTTCAATTTAAAATAGGTTTACTTGTACTTTAATGCTTCATCTGGAAACCTTATGTTTCTGGAAGAGTTGGTTTTGGACTTTTAAATATTCAAGAAAAAGTAGAGACATTTGTTAAGTTAAACTGTATTTGGAATACAAAACTCTGTTCTACAAACAGATGTCATTAAAATGCACCTATGTCTGAGTTACTGTTGTTCCAGAGATCTGTTTTACACAACAAATTTGAGCAGTTTCTGTTAATCAGACCTTGAGTCACCTAAAGAGTTTTTCAAGGATTTCAACTCGTTTTTATGTATTAAGATATCCTTAACATATGTAATATGTGAAGATAAAGTAAGACCATAAACCTTCTATTTCAGTGCTTAACTGCTCTTAGGTAGAGCAGAGGCACCCAAATCAATGAAAACAATCCAGGATATCATGCTGTGATGGCTGTGTGGTCTCAATAGCACCTATAATAAGACAGTGAGTCATGCTTATGGGCTTAACTGCTAATATATATATATACACATATATACACACACACACACACACACACACATATATATATATATATATATATACACACCT